>JAODAL010006944.1:0-129304 GCA_025379985.1 Phyllomedusa bahiana
GGCATGAAATAGTGCCAACAGAAAATACACCCCCAAACTGTACACATCCTATACTCAGAGAATAGTGCTCAGCCAAACCTCACCCCAAAACTGTACACTAGCTTTCTACAGAGAACATTCCCTCAGCACAGAAGCCTGAAAACACCCCAAAACTGTACACATAGCTCTATACTACAGAGAATAGTGCTCAGCACAACCCCCTGAAAACCGCCAAACGTACACATAGCTCTATACTACAGAGAATAGTGCTCAGCACAGAGCCTGACACCGCCAAACTGTACACATAGCTCTATACTACAGAGAATATGCTCAGCACAGAACCCTGACACCGCCAAACGTACACATAGCTCTATACTACAGAAAATAGTGCCAGCACAGGAACCTGACACCGCCAAACCGTACACATACTCTATACTACAGAGAATATGCTCAGCACAACCACCTCACACCGCCAAACTGTACACATAGCTGTATACTACAGAGAATAGGGGCTCAGCACAGAAGCCTGACACCGCCAAACTGTACACATAGCTCTATACTACAGAGAACAGTGCTCAGCACAGAACCTGACACCGCCAAAACTGTACACATAGCTCTATACTAAAAGGGGAATAGTGCTGAGCACAGAAGCCTGACAGCGCCAAACTGTACACATAGCTCTATACTACAGAGAATAGTGCTCAGCACACCACCTGACACCGCCAAACTGTACACATAGCTGTATACTACAGAGAATAGTGCTCAGCACAGAAGCCTGACACCGCCAAACTGAAACACATAGCCTATACAACAAGAACAGTGCTCAGCACAGAACCTGACACCGCCAAACTGTACACATAGCCTATACTACAGAAAAATAGCTCAGCACAGAGCCTGACAGCGCCAAACTGTACACATAGCTCTATACTACAGAGAATAGTGCTCAGCACAGAAGCCTGACACCGCCAAACTGTACACATAGCTCTATACTACAGAGAATAGTGCTCAGCACAGGAGCCTGACACCGCCAAACCGTACACATAGCTCTAAAACTGCAGAGAATATGCTCAGCACGGAGCCGGGACAAGGGCCAAACTGTACACATAGCTCTATCTACAGAGAATAGTTGCCTGCAAAAAGGAGCCTGACAACCGCCAAACTGTACACATATCTCTATACAACAGAGAATAGTGCTCAGCACAGAAGCCTGACACCGCCAAACTGTACACATAGCTCTATACTACAGAGAATAGTGCTCAGCACAGGACCTAAACACCGCCAAACTGTACACATAGCTCTATACTACAGAAATATTTCTCAGCAGGTTTGGGTCTCATGCTGCGTTCCGGGACAGGGATATTCAATGTCCATTTCAAGTAAAAATGAAAGGGTTCAAATCATACTGCCCTTCTGGCACTTTTTAATTTGTGTACTTGGTACAAGACAGGGATAGTGAAGGTGTGTGATTTTTTTTCTGTGGCTTTTATAACCAATTGTTTGCCTAAAATTAGCACGTATCCATTTGACTGTTTTTGGAATGTTATTCCAGCTTCTCCAGCCCTGTTTGGGTGTAATAATGAAGGTGTTGTTTCCTCTCCCATAGACTTTAATGGTCATCGCGATAATCGATTATCGACTATCGAAAATCGTCTAGATAGCTGCAGATATCGACTATCGAAACGATGACGATAGTCAACATAATCGCTCATCACTACTCATGATGACATCTATTTTGTGAAGTGCACCAGTCCCTCCTGCTTTCAAAACAACCCCACAACATGATGATGCCACCCCATGTTTCACAGTTGGGATGATGTTCTTAGGCTTCCAATCTTCTCCCTTTTTTCTCAAAACGTAACTATGGTCATTATGGCCAAACAGTAATTTTAGTTTTGACAGAACATGTCTCCAAAAATGTAGGTCTTTGCTCCTGTGGGTATTTTCAAACATTAATCTTATGTGTTTCTTTTGGAGTAATGGCTTCTTCCTGCAGAGTGGCCCTTCAGCCCATGTTGATACAGTACTCGTTTCACTGTGGATAATGACACAATCTTGCCAGCATATTCACAAAATCTTTTGCTTTTGTTCTTGGGTTGAAATGCACATGTCGGACCAAAGCATGTTCGTCTCTGAGACACAGAACCCATCTCATTCCTGAGTGGTATGATGGCTGGACATTCCCGTCTTGTTTGTACTTGCATATCATTTTATATACAGATGAATGATCCCCCTTCAGGTATCTGGAAATTGCACCCAAGGATGATCCAGACTTGTGCAAGTCCACAATGCTCTTTCTGATATCTTGGCTAATTTCTTTAGACTTCCCCATGATGTTACACACAGAAGCAGTGTGTTTCTGATGTGAATTGAAATACATCCACAGGTGTGTCTCTAATTCAGAATCAGAAGCTTCCAAAGATATGACATCATCATATGGACTGTCCCAAATTGTTTAAATGCATAGTAATCCTATTGTATGTAAACTTTTGACTTTGCATAAAGTAATAAAAATGCCTTAAAAATTTTTCTCTCTCATTATTCTGGCTTTTGGCAAATAAAAATTATTTTAGTAATCCTAATTGACGTAAAACAGATAAGGTTTATTCTGATTTCAAGTCAGATAGTGAGAAAAACATAGATATTTGTCTTTTCATATATTGTATATAAACTTCTGGTTTCTGTATAATCCTGAACTGGCAATCTGTTGGACTTGATAGACTCCCTGTGGGCTGGGGAGTCAGTGGGTCACCTGCCATAGGCAGATTGTCCTATAATAATCAGACAGAGCCTTGCTATCCTCATTAAGAGGACTTTGCAGCACATGTACAGATGAATGGTTCTCTCTGACTAAGAAAAAACTGAATGGCTTCCTCAGATGAAGCTCTGATGTTTTAATTGTCCATGAATAGACAGTTATCATAAATGGACAGTCTATATGTGTTAACTATCCATCCATATTTTGACAGTTAAATCATCAGTTTCCACTGAGAAAGCAAATTGTTTCACATCTCTCATCTGCTATTGTATTTGTCTGCACAATCATAGTGAGAACTGTGCAGTTGCACTGTCCTCTTTTTCTCAGTACTCATCTCTATAATTCTGGGAGAAAACAGGAAGAGACTGCAGAACAGTGCTGAAGCCTGGAGAGGTGGGTAATGTTTGATCACTTGAAATTGGAGCTGAGATGGGTGATGGTTAAAATTGTGGAAATAGGATGGAATGGGGAGTAATAGATCTTTGCAGCAAATGGTCAATTTATGTTTAGAGATGCGCTGTAAGGGGTTTGATAGTTTGAGCGATTTTTAACACAAAGTTGAAATCGAAGGTTTTTTGGTGACGTTTTTCCCAAGATCTGCAAAATTTAAAGGTTAAAATTGGCTTTCCTATTAAGATCGCGTTTTTTTCGGCCCCCTTTTTTTGGCGCCAGCAAATCAATTCAGAATAGAGCAGGTGAGAGTTTTGGCGACGTCTATGGATGTGATGGTCGATGGCTGGAAAAATCACAGACCTTTTTTTACAAAACGCTTTTCCTGTTTCGCCTCGTTTTTCCCAGGCTCATGGGGATGGGGACCTACGCTCTGCTGTAAAAACACAAGCAAAATTTAGTTATTTCGCACGAGAAACCTTCCTATTACTGTGATCCTTTCCAATTTAGTTATATTAGAGATTTGAAGTTTGTATTATTTTAAGCTGAAAATTTTTAAAAAGCAATCTACCGTGTAAATGCAGGGGACGTGGGGGAGGGGGGGGGGGGGGGGGGGGGGGGGGGGGGGGGGGGGGGGGGGGGGGGGGGGGGGGGGGGGCGGGGGGGGGGGGGGCGGCGAACACAGACAAGCTCTATCTATAAAGAACACTGGATAAAGTTCACCAAGACTTAGTGTAACATTTGTAGGGGAATATCTTTATTATTAACAGTTTGCTATTGAAATATTTCCTGGATTTTGGGGCACCTGAAACTTATATTGGGATACACATCATTTCTAGTAACTGCAGGTCTCATGTTAGGTGCAAAACTCCACTTTTATTATCAGTATACATTTCAGATTATGTGTTTATTTTAATTTTCCCCATTACACCTGTGACTGTTGATATATCACCTTGCAGTTAAATTACAATCCAGCAATCTTGTAGTCACACAGTTTGTTTGTTGCCAAAAATACCGTGTATCATACGAAAACATAAGTTACGTGTTTTTGACTTTTGCGCACCCACATTGTTCATTGACGCAGCATCCACGTAAATCTTAAAACACAGCAATTCTATATTCCCCACAGGGGAATTAGAAAGGTGAAAAAATACCATGTATCATCGCGAAAACATAACAGTTATGTGTTTTTTGACTTTTGAAACACCCAGCATTGTTCATTGACGCAGCTTTCCACGAAATCTTAAAACAGCAATTCTATATTAAACCACAGGTGATTGAAAGGTGCAAAAAATACCGTGTATCTTTCGAAAACATAACAGTTTACGTGTTTTTTGTTTTTTGGGCACACCCAGCATTGTTCATTGACGCAGCATCCATAAATCTAAAACAGCAATTCATATTCACAAGTGAATTGAAATCAAAAAATACCGTTCAACAAAACATAACATTACGTTTTTTGACTTTTGCACACCAGCATTTTCATTGACGCAGCATCCACGTAAATCTTAAAACAAATTATTTTCCCACAGGTTTGAAGGTTCTGTGACTTTTATAATAAGTGTGTTGCCTAAGATGTAGCACGTATCCATTTAAACTTTTTGTGGATGTTAATTCAGCTTCTCCAGCCTTGTTTGGGTGTAATAATGAAGGTGTTTTGCTCTCCCATAGACTTTAATGGTAATCGCTAAATAATCTATGCTCACTATCGAAAAACCTTATCGATAGCGGCCGACTATCGCTTGATCTCGATAGCCAACGCAATCGCTCAACACTAGTTGTGAGGTCTGGCCAACATATCTAAGGCCACAGAAGCATTTGAGAAGGTAAATTACAAAGTTAGAGTGGCAAGTGAAAAAGTCTCTGATAGGAAACTTTTTACCTGGTAGAATGATGAGCATCGGGCACAGGTTGGACATGGGAACATTATCTCACATTGTGTGTGCAAGAAGGACTGACGACTGATGGATTTAATGGGGCCAAAGTCAGTACTAACTAGTTGGTCATGCAAGTTTCTGTCCCTTTTTAAACACTGTAATTGTTGGTTTTAATATTCTAGAATGTCTTGATAAAAGCGAGAGAGAATAGACCAGTGTTTTCTGATTATCTGAAAAACTTTGGAAATAAAGGGGTGGTATTTTTGGATGACCAGGATACGTTGTTTTGGGGCCTGGAGAGAAGAGGAAGCTGAAGGAAGTTGGTTGTTGTGAGTATCGCTAGTAGATGCTAGACATGTGCCTAGAAGTGTGGGGGATACCCTCTTTGCCTGAAGTGGTCAGCCATAGTGTCGAGGCCTGTTTGTCGATGTTATGGATCTTGTATGATCCGATTGATGCGGGTGAATTGGGAGCATGGTAATGACTACTTTGTGTTGGGTGGATGATTGCTGGTATAATGTAAAAGGCTGTTGTGGTCTGCCAGTTTAGCGTATAACTCTGAGGCGAGATCTCCAGAAGAATTGATATGCATAGTTACATAGTTACATATAGTTACATAGTTTGTCAGGCCGAAAAAAGACATACGTCCATCCAGTTCAGCCCATTTGTTAAAGTGTTGCTAAAGTGTTAAAGTATCAAGATGTATCAAGAAAATTAACAGTGTCTGTACTGTGGTGAATGACAAACTGAATGGTAGAGTAGACAGAATTAATGATGGAATAAAAGAGTAAGAGAGAAGAGAGTTGGCCTTATCAAATACAGAAAATATTGTCAATATAATGTAACCAGATGACGGGATGAGCATAATGTAGGTCATTGCTGTAAATGTAATAGTTTTCAAAGATGGCCATATAAGTATTCACGTTGAGGTGGGAGGCTACATTGCTGCCCATTGCAGTTCCCCTGCATTGTAGGTAAAACTAGTCACCGAAAAGAAAGAAGTTATTATGTAGGATGAGAGTGAGCATGTCAGGGTAAAAGAGTTTAGCTTGTGGGTAAAATCGGTGGTGATCTAGAAATTCTTCAACAGTGGTGATACCATGTGCATGTTTGATCGAAGTATAGAGCCTGGCTACGTCCCAAGGGACAAGCATCAAGCCAGGAGGACTAGGAGTCAGAGTCTGGATCTTTCTTAAGAAAGTGATTAGCAGTGAGAAAAAGGGAGAGTTTATTATTGACCGGAGGGTGGGGGGAGGAGAGGGTTAAGGATTTTTCCCAGAAAGATAGCCAGAGTGGAAAGGCTGGAGTCTGTAGATGCCACTATTGGACGTCCTGGAGGGTTCTGTGGGTCCTAATAAATCTTAGGGAGTATGTAGAAAATTGGGTTGATAGGGTAGTGGTGAGTAAGGTATTCAGCTGTTCTGGAATCAATGTTGTGTAGAGCAAAGTGGTATTGTATTTTATCTGATATGCCTTGTCACATGGTAGATGTGGACTAGAGTCCGAGAGTTGATGGTGTACTTCTTGTAGATAGGTAGATTTGTCCAATACAACAAGAGCATCCCCCTTTTAGATTTTGGATCCATACACAATGGACAATGTAACCCCATGGACTCAACTGTGAATAAGATATGTCCTATTAATTTATGCCTATTTTCCATAGTAATACCTTGTTTTCTGTTCTATCTACCTGTCTTCTATTGTTGTACATTATTTCCCCCAGATTTGGTGTAACTTTTATTTTATGTTTCACATGTTGTATATATGCATCTCTTTTGTGGTTTTGCAGCTTTAATATTTGTTTTGTGGCTTTAATATCAGCTTTTCTCCCCTACAGACCAGATAACCAGTCATCTTTTTCTCCTCTTGATTATCACCTACTTTTTCCTATTTTCCCTACTGCCTCCTTCTTTTCCACTGATTCTACAGTATGTCCTACTTGTTATTCTTCTCCTTTTTTCCCCTTTTTATATACTTTTCATTACCTTTATTTTTTTTCTCTCCTTCTTTTTTCACTCTCTCTCTTTCTGGACACATTTAGCTTGCCTGGTTATCTTCCCCCTCATCCTGCTCTCTCTCCCCTCTGCTCCTATAGCTTTATTTTTTCCTAAACATTTGTCCTCCTTCTTCTATCTCCTTTTCTATTATGTATCATTTTACTTTCTTTATCGTCGTCTGCTTTATTTACTGTCTCTTTTTTCCCTCCTTTCTTAGCCCCGTTTCTTAGTCCAGCCTCTCTCTTATTCCCTATTGACGCCTACATTTCCCTCTTACACTTGCGCTTCACTTCTCTGCTTAGTACATTTGCCCATACCTGCTCTATGCTGCTTCTCCTTAGTGCGCCTGCGCGGCGCCTACTTCCTGCGCACGTGCATTTATCTTCTTCCGCCCACACCTCTTCCGTCACTCCACACCACATACCAGATGCAGCTCCAATCTCTCCTTGTCCTCAACTACCAAGGTATTTATGGCTCCTTTCCCTCTTACTCATCCCGTTCACTCTGGTCATCCGCTTAATTGATTCCTCTTTGTTTTCCTCCCTACCGTTTCTCCTCCTCCATTTATGTGGACTCTACCCAAGCATCTTTCCTTCAATTGCAACCAGTCATCCTGTCCCTGCAGCTGAAAAACAACCCTATAGCTTGATGCTGCCATCACCATGTTTTACTGTTAGGATTGTATTGGGCAGGTGATGAGCAGTGCCTGTTTTTTTCCACACATATCGCTTAGAATTAACACCAGGAAGTTCAATATTTGTCTCATCAGACCAGAGAATCTTATTTCTCATAGTCTGGTAGTCCTTCATGTGTTTTCATGCAAACTGTATGCTTTCATATGTCTTTCACTGAGGACAGGCTTTCATCGGCACACTCTGCCATAAATCCCCAACTGGTGGAGCGTTGCAGTGATAGTTGACTTTGTGGAACTTTCTCCCATCTCCCTACTGCATCTCTGGAGCTCAGCCACAGTAATCTTGGGGTTCTTCTTTACCTCTCTCACGAAGGCTTTTGTCCCATGATTGCTTAGTTTGGCTGGACGGCAAGGTCGAGGAAGAGTTGTGGTCGTCCAAAACTTTTTCCATTTTAGGATTACGGAGGCCACTGTGTTCTGAGGAACCTTGAGTTCTGCTGAGTGCTGCAGAAATTATTTTGTAACCTTGGCCAGATCTGTGCCTAGCCACAATTCTGTCTCTGAGCTCCTTGGGCAGTTCCTTAGACCTCATGATTCTCATGTGCTCTGACATGCACTGTGAGCTTTGAGGTCTTATATAGACAAGTGTGTGTCTTTCCTAATGAAGTCCAATCAGTTTAATTAAACACAGCTGGACTCCAATGAAGGAGTGAAACCATCTCAAGGCGGATCAGAAGGAAATCGACAGCATGTGAGTTAAATATGAGTGTCAGTGCAAAGAGTCTGAATACTTATGACCATGTGATATTTCATTTTTTCTTGTTCAATAAATTTGCAAAAATATCTACATTTCTGTTTTTTTTCTCTTTCAAGATGGGGGCAGAGTGTACATTAATGAGCAAAAAAATGAACTTTTTGGATCTTACCAAATGGCTGCAATGAAAGAAAGAGTGAAACATTTAAAGGGGTCTGAATATTTGCCATACTCATTGTACATATGTATAGGACCTCTTTTCAGTAATTTTTTCAGCATTTGTATAATACGAAAAATGCGGAAAAAACTGACATTTTTGTGTGCAGTGGAGACATTACCTAATACTTACAAATTACTTTACCTATTTTTTGTTCCTCTCAATTGTGTTTACAAAGTTTACTATGATGCTTACTATGTTGTACTGATGAGTGTGAATTATATGTCTTACATTTAGTTGATTACTTCTCCCACCTGTAAGGATACTTGTTTTTGTTATCGTCTCTTGTTGCTGTTTTAAACATTTATTATTACATTCTTTAATTTTTTTCAACAATACAATTCTGTTAATATTTTCCATGTGGCACATGGTCCTCTTTTTCTTTATTTTGGTTATAGATGTGGATTCTTAGTACAATCTGGTTGTCTAGTGCTACGCCTTGATATCTTTGTAGAACTTTTACTAATAGATTGCATTCTATGAGGTATAGTTTCTTTTTTGTAAATATACTTTTTATTAATATTTTACCAAGAATCATCAAAACAGAGTGTTCATATTACAGAGATTGAGTTAAAAGAGAGGAATATAATGCTTCTATAAGTTCTGCACACATCAGCTTGCCAACGATGCTGGCATTCAAAAAGTTGGCAATATAAAAAAGAATGAACCGTTAAACTTTAACAGGAAAGCGACCACATTAATACGTAAGTTGATACATACATGTTTGCATTAGAAATATTAAAATCATTCTGGGAATCTATTCAGGAGGTATAGTTTTTACCATAGTGTGATCCACCATAAAAAAAATAAATGACCCTTTGCATTATAAGATCCCAACTCAAGTTTTATGTTTTCAACAGCAAAAATCGAAATCTAACTGTAGGCCATTATACAAACTGAAATTCAAGATACATTCAGGCTAAGTAACATATTTACAAAGCTATTCATCTTTTCACAAAGGTCATATGGGTATGTATTTTATGTTTCATTCTCCATTTTCTATGTACATTTTTCATGGCACTGTTTCATCACACTCCTGAGTCCTGAGCTTCTGCCAACTAGCCACATCCCCTATACCTGTAACTATGATGAGTAAAATATTGAAGATTATCTAGTGTTATGTCACTATAAGGTATCTCCTTTCTGGTAACAGAAAAAATAGATGGACATCCATTTTGGTTTAAAGTTAGAGCACAAATTAAAGTGGTGTAATTGCATCTTTAACATAATTTTACAGATAACTACAGTATATGCAACTTTACAAAAAAGCTGTACCATGCTGAACTAAAATTTAATGTTGTTTTCTCTATTGAGATACATTTTTGTTTACTAAATTGACGCCATTTTTTCTCATCTTTGCTGTTTTGTGACATCTTAGCATATTTGTGAGTGCCATTTAAATTCCAACAGTGCTTTGCTTTTTAGTACATGGGAACTTGCAGATCTGAACAGAGAACATCTTTGAAATTAGTTATCTTATTATGTAAATTTTAAAATGAATTCCTAAGATGTGACTTTTTTTTAAAGGAATTTATATCAGATCAGACACACTGTGATCTCCTGGCAGAAAGCTATAGAGCAGCAAGAACTAAATAGACTTATTATTAGTCTTCTGGAAATATGGTAGACTAAGTATAAGTTGGGATCTATTACAACTCCTGCTGTCATTGAGTTTAGGGGTCCATTTGGTAGTCTCACTTAATGATGGACAACCTGTCCTATAACAATGTACATGTGTAGATAAAGGTCATAGTGTGGGACCTTCAACTAGACTCCTAAGCCTATCCTTGTTTATAACATACTGCCTGAAGATCAAACAGCAGGTTCAACAGATCCCCTGTAGAAAAATATTCTAAATTGCCCTTCTTCCATACTTAACCTTACACAGGTATAAATAGGGCAAATGATACGCATAGATGTAGGTATACATCCAATATAATTAAGTAAATTACAACACAAGTACAATACACGTACATTTGTATAACTTTTTTCAAATATGTAATTGTCACGATATAACCTTATAAAATATAACTATAGACATAATCACATTTATGGATCATTACTATAGGTACTTATGCCTCTGAATCTGTCAGGAACCAAAATGTTCCATGTTCCATCAATTGCTATGTTAGCAAGATACTCGCCCATAGAAGATTCAGAGGCCTCGTGTGAATATCATAGCTTACCCAAATGATCATTGCTTGTTTCCCAAACAACTCATTATTGTTGGTCATATTACCAAGATGACAATACAACACAGAGCAGGCTCTCACTAAATATACAAATCAGATCATTTACTGATCTTCCTCTTTGTTTTCAGTCCTTTTCTTTTTGTCATCATGCTTCTTCCTTTCTGCTTCATAGACAGAGGGGCAATTATTTTTGTATAAATGTTCTACAAGAGTGTTGCTTCCTGGAACCATGGTCTCCTGATTTCTGTTCATAAAATTCCAGATGTTCAGTCCATAGGTATTATTAAAAGATGGAGGAGTGTCCCATTTTATAAAATATTTCTCCCATGTTGCATAATGGTTTGGATAAAAGCGGTCAGGAAAAAAAAAAGTTAATGGCCCACAAGTAACATCTTCTTTAAGACTAATTTCAATATTTTTGCATTTACTTTTCAAAACACGTGTAACAACTCCTGGTCCTTGGTGACCCCATATTTTACCTTTATAGTTTTGAACAAAATTGTCCATGAACTCCCACGCCAAAGAATGTAGCCGAGGAAGCCCATACACACCACTACTAAACTGATCTTTTGCCTGAGGTGCAAAAAAATGATCTGATGGGATAGGATGGATGGAGATAATGTCGGTGTCCATATAAATTCCTCCATAGGTCCATACAAGTGCAAATCTGCAAGCATCTGATAAAACATGAATCCAGTACTTCTCCTTCTGTGGGTCAACCTGAAAAACCATCATTTACATTACAAGATGTCAAGGATGAATAACAAAAGCTAACAAAGCAAGTTTTGGTGAACAGTCTGATAATCTGGAGTTCTGGTTGTGATAGTATAATAGTGGGGGTTTCAATTAAATAGAGTTGGAAAATAAAGATTTCTGAACCATAATACAAATAACAAAACACAGATCTATTATATTCCAGTTGGGATTGGCCTTAATGGACAATCTTCCACAGTAATGCATCCCCAGATTTATGGTCATTGCACTAAATAAGGACTGGCCCTTGCAGGTGGTTGGTTTGCAATTGATGTATGGCCATTTTTCAAAGTATTGTCTGCATGGAAAACTACTCCAAGCCAGTCATCATTGACATTACTCTGTCTGTGCTTTCCCCCATAAAACCTTTTGATATACTTATGATTTGTTATCACAACTTCACTTTCTCTATTCCCATTCCCCGGTGTATGTATTGAGTCAACAGTGTGCCATATCTCGTCATTTTGCTTTTTTCCTTTGTTTCCCCGCTTTGTTAATTAGCTGATGTTACTCCTCCTCTCTCTTGTACACTCCTTGCTAGTCTGATTAGGATTTTTGTGACCTCGATCATCCTGTGGCCATCCTGTGGACACACATTAGACCTCATCTTCAACCGCCTCTGCCCTTATCCAATATCTTAAACTCTCCTATCCTCATATCTGACCACAATATACTTACCTTCTCTACCCTCTCCATTTCACCTGCCCCTCCTGTCCTAAGGCTACTACACCCCCTGCAGGAACCTTCACGATCTGATCAGCACGTGCTTCCAACGCACCCGATGTATTGTGGCGCGTACTCTATGCGCTGCAATACACCGTGTGAACATACCCTTACACTCTCTTTGACCTCTCTTTACTATATGCTCATTTGATGACACAGATACAGCTATTGCTTTCTAAAAAAAATAATTGCTTCCATTCTTGATTTGGTTGCCCTTCTGATGCACAACAGAACTTGCAAAATTAATAGGCCACCCTGGCACACTTAATTGACTAAAAAGATGAGGCAAGATTTCATAATTGCTGAATGCCATTGGAAGAAAATGCACTTCACTGGCAACCTTGCCACATGCAAACAATACCTTCAACACCTTCAACTCTCTACTCCGGCACCTCTCTCCTAATCTTTCCTCTCAGCTGATGATTTTGCCACTCACTTCTTAAACAAGGTGAACCTCATCAAACATATCTGTACAATGCTTTTCTCAATTTACCTGATTCTCCTTTGTTGCTCATGACAAGCTCTCTTCTCTACTCTCCAATTCAAACCTCACTACCTGTAATCTTGACCCAATGCCATACCACCTTATCCCAAACCTTAGTATTGTTGTTATCTCAGCCCTTACCCATCGGTTCAACTATCATTAACCTCTGCTATCTTCCTTTTCCTCCTTTGAACATGCCACCGTCCAACCCATCCATAAAGGGGTTTTGCCACTAAATAAAATTGATGTGGGAAGCACACAAATTAATTTATAAATTTTTCACCATTCATCATTATTAAAAATTTTGTACCATTTTTGTTTTAGCTGCTGCTTTAGTGATCTATAGTGTACAGCTCGTCTGTTGGGGATATGACCAGTGATGAGAGCTCCTCAATCCTGGCTGCACATGCTCAGACATTACCTCTTCTCTCAGGCAGCTATAGTCAGTCTCTTCCCTTCCTAGTAATCACACACACTAACTCATGTGCTGTCATTCTACTCTTGTCCTCTGTACTCCTCAATAACTAGTCAAACAGTGTACTATACGACAGTGTATTGATACAAAAAAAAATCCACATATGGTTCCTGCAGGGATTTGAAGCTAGGACCCCTATGATGGAAGGCAGAAGTGCTGGCCACTCAGCTACATTGAAGCAACTAACAGTGCCTTCATAAGCAGACATTTATTAGACTAGAGTGAACACAGTGTGGAGAAAGGTACGGTGATGTCGCCCCCTTTTGAGCATACTGAGAATTGAAGTGGGGAAAATCAGGAATGAAATGCCTTCATGGCAAAACCCCTCTAAGAAACCGTCTCTTGACCCCTCCACCCTGTCCAACTATCTCCCCATCTCACTGCTTCCATTTGCCCAAAACTCCTTGAACAGCTTGTCTACCTTGAACTGTTCTGACATCTCTAATCCAACTCTCTTCTGAACCTGCTGCTATCCGGTTTCTGATCCCATCACTGTGACCAAAGTCATCCACAACCTAAAAGTGCCTCACGTCACTACTCTGTCCTTTTCTTCTGAGATTTGTCCTCTGCTTTTGACACTGTCAACCATTCACTCCTGCTACAAATGCTCTAATCCCTCGACATCACAGACTTGACCCTTTCCTGGATCTCCTCATACCTCAATGATCAGACGTTTAACATCTCTCACTCTCGCACCAACTCCTCCTTTCACCCTCTATCAGTTGGTGTCCCTCAGGAGTCAGTCCTGGATCTTCCACTCTTCTCTATCTACACTCTTGGCCTGGGTTTGCTAATATCATCACATGGCTTTCACTACCACTTGCATGCTGACAACATCCAACTTTACATCTCTGTTCCAGATGTTAACTATCTGCTCTCCAGGGTCCAAGAGTGTCAATTGTCCAAATCTTTCTTCTTCTCCTCCTGCTTCCTAAAACTAAATGTGGAGAAAATTGAATTCATTATCTTCCCACCATCCCACTCAATCGCTCCACCTGATCTATTTATCACTGTCAATGGCTCTACACTCTCACTGGTCCCGTAAGTTCACTGCCTTGGGATAACCAACGCTCTGTCTTTTAAGCCACGGATTCAAGTCCTTACATCTGCCTGCCACCTCTACCTAAAATATGTCTTTCAAACCCTATCATTCCTTCGATATTACAAAAATGCCAGTCCATGATCTTGTTATCTCCCGTCTAGAATACTCCAACATCATTCTCTGTGGCCTCTCGTCTAGCATTCTTGCTCCCCTTTAAACCATCTTCAACTCTGCTGCCCAGGGGTGTTGCTAGGATCATAAAACACCCAGACCCGGGCCCTCTCTTTTATGTTTTGCTTAGAATTGCTGGGTTTCCACAGTATTTTTCTCGTCACATTGTGAACTGCAACACGTATTTTTACAGTCCTGTCACTAATTTTTACGTGTTTTCCACATAGATCCGGTCCATTACCTCAGCAGTACACTGTAAATGAAAATCAGCCATAACAAATTTACCTTTTCAAAACCTCTCACCTACGTATGACAGTGTAATGCCCCTAAACAACAGTCATAGTTATCGAATAATACATCTATACATGGAGCAAATATACCATGCATATGATTGTTACTAAAGAAAAAAATCCTACGATAATAAGACCCAATGATATTATTACTTATGGACCATATAATACTGTCAGACCATGACCAAATACGATCATCGTATGTGACTACCAGTTGTACGCAGGCATTCTACAGACATACAGTAAATCACCACCATACAGTGACCACACAGTGGCACATATCAGTTGTGCACAGGTGCTCTGCAGACTTATATTTACCACCATTCAGTGACCAGATAATGGTAGCTACCAATTGTACTCAGGTTCTGCAAACAGTATATTACCACCATAGAGTGACCAGTGGTAAATACCAGGGTACCCAAGCTCTGAAGATATAAGCATACATGCCAACTCTCCCGCTTTTGGCCGGGGGTCCCGCTAATGGGGTCCCCCCCCCCCCCTCCCGGCAGAGTTGGCATTTCTCCTGCCGCCAGCAGGCAGCGGGGGGACCGCGGCGCAAGAGTAGCGCTAGTGCGCTACTCTGGCGCCGCCGGGCCGCTCCTACAGGCGGGTGAAGCAGCGGAAGCGGCCGCAGCGGCCGCTCACCCACCCGGCGAGTTTCACTGACTTGTGCGGCCGCAGCCGCACAGTCAGTCAGCAGTACAGGGAGAAGGCAGGAGGGATCACTCCCTCCTCCCTTCTCCCCCTGTATGTACAGCGCCGGCCGGTGCGCGCCGTACATACAGGTCAGCGTTGCAGTGGAAGTGACGCGCGGCTGCACTCACTCCCCCTGCGACGCTGAGACTACTCAGTCGGCCGGGAGATGTCTGGAGCTGCAGGAGCCTGCTGAGGTAAGTGGCTTTTTTATTTTAATTTTATTAGTTTTTAGGGGGCCTCTACCTGGCTACAATGGGGGGCATCTACCTGGCAACAGAGGGGGCACTAATTGGCTACAATGGGGGGGGGGCACTACCTGGCAACAGAGGGGCACTACCTGGCTACAAAGGGGGGGCATCTACCTGGCAACAGAGGGGGCACTACCTGGCAACAGAGGGGGCACTACCTGGCTACAAAAGGGGGGGCACTACCTGGCAACAGAGGGGGCACTACCTGGCTACAAAGGGGGGGGGGCATCTACCTGGCAACAGAGGGGGCACTACCTGGCAACAGAGGGGGACACTACCTGGCTACAAGGGGGGGCATCTACCTGGCAACAGAGGTGGCACTACCTGGCAGCAGAGGGGGCACTACCTGGCTACAATGGGGAGGGTCTACCTGGCAACAGAGGGGGCACTACCTGGCTACAATGGGGGGGTCTTCCTGGCAACAGAGGGGGCTCTACCTGGCTACAATGGGGGCACTACCTGGCTAACAAATGGGGCATCTACCTGGCTACAATGGGGGCACTACCTGGCAACAGAGGTGGCACTACCTGGCTACAATGGGGGGGGCACTACCTGGCTAACTAAGGGGGCAAATACCTGGATAACAATGGGGGCATCTACCTGGATACAAATTTGACTCTACCTGGCTACAGAGCGGGCTCTACCTGGCTACAGAGGGGGCTCTACCTAGCTACAAGGGGGCATCTAGTTGGCTACAAGGGGGCATCTACTTGGCTACAAGGGGGCATCTACCTGCCTGTAAGGGGCACTACCTGGTTATGGGGGGCTACTACCTGGCTATAAGGGCATCTACCTGGCTTTCTTCCAAAGCCGTTATGCAGTTAGGTGGAGTGGGTGTGGCTTTTTGAAGGGGCGTGGCACCCCGGCAAGATGGGCGTGTCCATGCAAATTTTTGCCGCGGCACACTCGGCGCGCCGCCCTCTACAATCTCCTGCTTTTTCAATTTCAAAAGTTGGCAAGTATGGATATAAGTGATTACACTGCAGTTACATAAAGGGACTCACAGGTGACATTTCTTCTCGTGCGTGTTGTTCTCTTTTCTTTTTCCTCTCCATCCGGCTCAGACCGTAATGATGACTTCTCCCAGCCATGACTCGTCTCTACATAATTTACCACACAAACATTTTAGAATCCTCATTTTTTCAGCATCTTTATACCTACCTACCTGCTGGGGTAGAGGAGTTATATACCTCCTGACCTAAGGGGGATTTATACAGGAAAACATTGTGACGCTCCATCACCATAGTAACCCACTTCCGTATGATAGGAAAGCCAGGTGCTTTCTGTGGTGCATGGGGAGGCACACTTTATTCCTTTATAAGCAGCCATTAGTTAGGAAGGTATATATAGACTCCCCCAATAGATAGGTATATAGATCTCCTCACAACGTATGTATGTATATAGCCCATTGTTAGGTAGGTATATGAGTCCCAATTAGTAGATGGGTAGGACTATAGGTATCCTTGGTAGATTGTCCCCTTGAGTATGTAGAAAGGTATATATGGCCCCCTGTAGATAGTTTATATAGTATCCCAAAGTAGAAAGGTAGGTATAGCATGTAAGTAGGTACACAGGGGCCCCTGTAGGTAGGTATACAGCCACTTTCATTAGCTAGAAAAGTATATAGTGCCCCAGTAGGTAGGTAAATAGGTTGCATAGGTAGATAGGTACATAATCTATCCCAGTAGGTAGGTATATAGGTCCCCTAGAATGTTGTTAAATATATAGAGGTCCCTCCAGTAGGGTATGGGGCCCCCAGTAGGTAGACATAGATGTTCCCCAGTAGGTAATATGTCCCCTCAGTAAATAGGTAGATATAGCTGTTGCTCTATATGTAGGTAATAGGTCCCTCCAGTATATAGGTAGATATAGATGTTCCCCAGTAGGTAATAGGTCCCCCCCCCCCCTCATATATGTCGCTATAGCTGCCCTCCTCTATGTTGGTAATAGGTCCCACCAGTATATTGGTAGATATAGATGTTCCCCAATAGGTAATGGGGCCCCCAGTATACATGTAGATATGGCTGTCCCTCAGTAGGTAATAGACACCCCCAGTAGGTAATAGTTCCATCAGTATATATGTAGCTATAGCTCTCCTCCAATAGGTTATATCCCCTCCCCCAGTATATATGAAGATTTAGCTTTCCCCCAGCAGGTAACCAGTAGGTAACAGGCTCCTCCTGTAGATAATAGGGCTCCCCATGATATATGTAGATATAGCTGTTCTCCAGTAAGTAAGATACCCCCCCAGTAAGTAATAGAGCCCTCTAGTGTATATGCAGATATAACTGTCCTTCAGTAGGTAATAGGGCCCCCAGTAGGTAATAGGGCCCCTTAATATATATGGAGATATAGCTGTGCCACCCCTCCCACCCACCCCCCCCCCCACCCCCGCATGTAGGTAGTTATGTAGGGGCTGTTAAAAATGAAAAGCAAATAGTTCTCACCTCTCCCCAATTCCCTGAAGTTCCTGCACTGGTGGCATGATGTCATCATACTGCGCAGGTGACGTAATGACATTCTCACGCCGCCTGTGCTGTATACAAGGGAGGACTGCCTTCTTGCAGCCTGCTGAGTACTCTGCGGGGCAGGGAGCTCTCACTCTCTGCTCCATGAAAGGCTTCAAATGTTTACGTGTGTATACAGTTGAAAAGACTGCCAGCACTTCAGGCCCACGGCAGCAGTCCGGAAGCCGGCAACGGACTAGTTTTGGGGTGCTGACAGTTTTATCCGGGACACAAGCTCCAGATAAAACTGTCTAATGATGCCATTGCCACTGCCTATCTGATCCACCTCTCTCCTCATTACTCCTCTGACACTCTCCACTGCCAGTCCCTTCACTTGCTACCCATTGCCCAGTGAATCCAGTTCAAGTTACTAACCATGACCTACAAGGCTCTCCATAGCCCCTTCCCCCATACATCTACCTTAATCTCCAGATACCTCCCTTCACACAATCTACGTTCCTCACAGGACCTTCTTCTCTGCTCTCCTCTTGTCAGCATATCAAACTTCTGTGCAGATTCTCGAATATATTACCCAAACACAGCAGACTCACTGGCACACTCACTAGTTTCCAAAACAGTTGATAACCAATCTCTTCAGGATAGCCTATAACCTACAATAACCAGGCTGCCACTATTCTACACCTCAAACATGTCTATCCCTCACCTTCTGCCTCTCTCCTCCTCCCTTGTGATTGTAAGCCTTTACGGGCAGGATCCTCTTTTCCTCTGTACCAACTGTTAGTCATTTAGGGCCATATGTATGAAAACTGTCTTGGTCTAAGACTCTCTTTGTTGCCCAAAGCAACCAATTGTAGTTCACCTTACTTTTCATCTAGTGAAAGAATGATGATCGGTTGCTATGGGCATCAAAGAAAGTCTTAGACCAAGACAGTTTTCATACATGTTCCCCTTAGTGTTGCCATTGTACTTTAGCATATGCTTGTAACTTGAATGTACAGTGCCCTGGGATTAATGGCGTTTTAAAATAATTAATAATATTGAAGTGGTGAGGTCTAAGGGCATCATCATCCTGTGAGTGGCTAATTCACAGGAGTCCACTGTGTGACATATTCTGCCTGGTAGTCAGCTTGCGCCAGTGAAGTGACTAAACCTGAGGGGTGGAGGGGGGATGTTCAATGGACAACTGAGTGCAAAGTCCCTAGTCTTGATAAGCTGTTTGTCAATTGCAGTGAGAACTGGTTACCCTGGAGGCTTATGGTCCAGGAAGTTGATTTTTCAGTTCTAGTTAAAAACATCACAGCTTCCATTGAGAGGATATCTTTGCAAGATCTTCATATATGTGTAACAGACGGGATGGCTAAGTGGTGGCATCCCAACTGCGTCCACCCTTTCCCCATGGTAACCACCCTTATGAGTTCTTTTGAATTGCGGGGAGAGGCGCAGTGTTTGAGATGATTGGTGCACAATTGACATGACAACTGTTCTGGGAGTGATGAGGCTTTCACTCATGTCCATAGCGGCTGTTACAATACATACACGGCGCTTGTGTCCCGGCACCCAGCAGCTTCAGCATCCACACACGCAGCTAATAAGGGATCTTCTTCTTGCCCACCTCATTGCTCTACCTGACCATTCTCAGTGACTTCTCCGCTATGGCTCAAGCCTCCTGCTGAACTTTTTGCTGCTCCCCAGATTGATACCTTCCCTCTGGACACTCACTGACTCTCCCCAGCCACTCCTGTATCTTCTCTGCTTTTAACTAACTGCAACTATATAAAAAGACATGACTTTGTACTCTCTCCGAACGAAAGCCAATAATATCTTCCACCCCTCATGGCTACTGCATCTCTGAGGGGCACAATTCTCTCTCTTCTGTTACTGTCTCCTCTCCTCTTACTGACTCTCACCTAACTACTCTGTCACCTACTGCAGCTTCCCCCTCTGCACAAGCTGGCCCCCTTTTTCCCCTACCTCCAACCCTCGAGCTTGCTGATTGGGTGCCCATCTCCTCCTGACTCATAGCACACTACATACATAGGCCTAAACTGTCTGTCTGAACTATTAACTCTTTCCTTCCCAAAACGGGCCCATCTACCCCTGGTTTTCCCATGGAAACCCCTTTCGGTTAACAACCCACCCCTTTTAAATGACTAGAGGGGTCTATACAAGCCCGGACTGCCCAAAGGGGGCAAAACGGGCATTTCCCCGGCGGGTGCGGGTGGGCCCGCGGGGCCCCGGCCCCCGGATCGCCCCCGGGAGGACGGTGTTCCCCCCCGGCGGGCCCCGGTGCCGGTCGTGGCGCGCTACGGGGGGCCGCAATGGTGCATCAGCGACCGGACCCCTGTGGCGGGGGCCGACGGGCCCCCCCCCTCGCCCACGGCGATGGCCGGGTCACACCACCCCATGCAGCCATAAACGGCCGCCCTGCAGCGCGGGAAAAGCAGCGCCCGAGGCTGGCATCTGGGATTACTGCCCCGTTGTTCGCCCCCAGGGGGCCCGCGGGGCGGGGCCGCGATGTAATGACATATCGCGGCTGCTCCGGCCCCCCGACTCTGCAGTGGGGCCCCCGGCCCCCAGGTAAAGAGGAGGGAACAGGTGTCCGGGTGATTTAGTTTTTTTTTTTTTTTTAAAACTATTTTCGCCCCTGGTGCCTATATCCCCCTGCCCTGGCTTTATACTCCCCTGCCGGGCTATTACTCCCCCTGCCCGGGTTTTAATATGCCCTCCCCCTGGCTTTTTACTCCCCCTGCCTGGCTGCCTTACTGCCCCTAACCTGGTTTTACTGCCCGGGGCCCTGGCTGCCTTATATCCCCCTGCTGGTAAAAAGGCCCCCTCCCCCTGGCTATTACGCCCTACCGGCTTATATGCCCCTCCCCGGCTGCCTTACTCCCTGCCCTGGTATATACTCCCCCTGCCCTGGCTGCCTATACCCCCCTCCCCGGGCTATTACTGCCCCTGCCCTGCCCTGGTTTTTCTCCCTCCCCTGGTATATATGCCCCTCCCCTGCCCTGGCTTTTTTATGCCCTGGACATATACTCCCTTGCCCCCCCTGGTATATACTGCCCTGCTCTGGCTAATACCCCCTTGCCCTGGCTTATACCCCCCCCTGCCTGGCTGCCTTTACTGCCCCTGCCCTGGTATATTTGCCCCTGCCGGGCTGCCTTCTCCCCCTGCCCGGCTTTATACTCCCTGATGTCCCTATATGACCCTGCTGGTGCCTATACGCCCTGCCGGCTATATACTGCCCTGCCCCTGCTCCCTTAAAAATGACCCTGCCTGGTGCCTATACTCCCCCTCCCCTGGCTAATATTCCCCCTGCCCATTATGCCCTGTTTCCCCCCCTGGCTATTTACTGCCCCTCCCCTGGTTATACTGCCCCCCCATATACTGCCCTGCTCTCCCCTGGCTATATCTCCCCTGCCTGCCTGGCTAATACTGCCCCTGCCCTGGTGCCTTACTCCCCCTGCCCTGGCTATTTACCCCCTTTGCCCTAGCTGCCCCTATATCTCCTCCCCCTGGCTTATACTCCCCCTGCCAGCTGCCTATATGCCCCCTGCCTGGCTTTTTACTGCCCTCCCCGGCTATTACTGACCCTGCCGGCTGCCATATGCCCCTCCCTGGCAATATGCCCGCCTGGTATATCTGCCCCTGCCCTGGCTGCCTTTAATAGCTCTGCCCTGGCTATATACTGCCCCTCCCCGGCTATATTCCCCCTGCCCTGGCTCCCTTTTTTTCCTCCCCTGGTATTACTCCCCCGGCCGTGGGCTATATAGCCTGCCCTGGTATATACTGCCCCCGCCCTGGCTGCCTATAATAGCCCTGCCCTGGCTATTATTGCCCGCCCGGGCTCCCTTTTAAATAGCCCTCCCCTGGCTATTAGCCCCTTGCCCTGGCGCCTATAATACCCCTTTTGCCCTGGCTTTTACTGCCCCCTGTGGCTCCCTTTTTTGCCCTGCCCCGGGTATATATGC
This sequence comes from Phyllomedusa bahiana, assembly GCA_025379985.1. NCBI lineage: Eukaryota > Metazoa > Chordata > Amphibia > Anura > Hylidae > Phyllomedusa > Phyllomedusa bahiana. The sequence continues at coordinate 22,117 of JAODAL010006944.1, forward strand.
CCTGCCCTGGTATATACTGCCCCTGCCCTGGCTTTGTGCCTGCCCTGGTTTATACTGCCCTGCCCTGGTGCCTATATCCCCCTCCCCCGGGCTATATACTGCCTTGCCCTAGCTGCCTATACTGCCCCTGCCCTGGCTATTATGCCCCTGCCCTAGTCCCTATATGACCCGCCCTGGCTATATATGACCTGCCCTGGCTATATACTGACCCTCCCCTGGTCCCCTATACTGCCCCTCCCCTTTCTATATATGCCCCTGCCGGGCTATTATCCCCCTGCCTGGCTGCCTTTAAAGCCCCCCCCTGGCTATATACTGCCCTGCCCTGGTTAATCCCCCGCCCTGGTGCCTTTTAAATAGCCTCCCCCTGGGCTATATACTCCCCCTCCCTGGTGCTTATATTGCCCTGCCCTGGCTTTATATGCCCTCCCCTGGCCTGCCTAAAATCCCCTGCCTGGCTATTACCCCCCTCCCCTGGTGCCAAAAAATACCCCTCCCCGGGGTAATACTCCCCCTGCCTGGCTGATTAATAGCCCTCCCCTGGCTTTACCCCCCTGCCCTGGGCTATATACTGCCCCTCCCTGGCTATATGAGCCCTGCCCTGGCTATTTTTAACTCCCCGCCTGGCTGCCTTATGCCCCTCCCCTGGCTATATTGTCTGCCCTAGCGCCCTAAACCCCCTGCCCGGGCATATATGCCCTGCCTGTGCTATACTGCCCTGCCCTGGCTTTAACTGACCCTCCCCGGTATTACGCCCCTGCCCTGGCTGCCTATATGCCCCTCCCCTATTATTTATGCCCCTGCCTGGTTATACTGCCCTCCCCTGGCTCCCTTTAAATACCCCTTTGGGGCCAATTAGTTCGCCATCCCCCTTTTTACTGCCCTCCCCGGGTCCCTTTAAATAGCCCCCCCCTGGTATATTTTGCCCTGCCGTGGCTGCCATAATAGCCCTGCCTGGCTTTACTGCCCTGCCTGGCTGCTATATGCCCTGTCCGGTTTTTATTGCCCTGCCCTGGCTGAAATAATGCCCGCCCTGGTATAACCCCTGCCTGCTGCCTATAATACCCCCTGCCGGGCTTTTAATGCCCTCCCCTGGCTGCCTATAATAGCCCTCCCTGGCTTTTAACTGCCCCTGCCCTGGCTTTACCCCCTCCCCGGCTATTGATGCCCTGCCCTGGTATATGTGCCGCCGGGCCTACCTATCCCCTGCCCTGGTACTATACCCTGCCTGGTAATGATGCCCTCCCCTGGCTACCTATACCCTGCCTGGCAAATTTGATGCCCTCCCCTGGTATGATCCCCTGCCGGTCCCCTTACCCTGCTGGTTCCTATTCCCTGCCTGGCTATATGAAGCCCTCCCTGGTTTTACTTTTTCCCTTTTTCCCTTGAAAAAATTCCCTCCCCTGGCTAGTAACCTGCCCCTGGCTATGATACCCCCCCCGGGCTACCGTTCCCTGCCTGGCTACCGATCCCCCTGTGGCTACCTATCCCCCTCCTGGCTATATGATGCCCTCCCCTGGTACGATCCCCTCCCCTGGTATGTTACCTCCCCTGGCTACTGTTGCCCCTGCCCTGGTATGATGCCCTGCCTGGCAAAATGATGTCCTGCCCTGGCTATAATTCCGCCTGGCAAATGAGTCCTCCTGGCACTGATTCCTCCCTTGGCATATGATGCCCTCCCCTGGTACCTATCCCCGCCGGGCTAAGGGCCCCTCCCCTGGTCCTATGCCTCCCCCTGGCATATGACCCCCTCCCCTGGATACTTTTCCCTGCCCTGGCTAATGTGCCCTCCCCTGGTACCTAGCCCTCCCCTTGGTATAGAGCCCGCCCGGGGTACCTATGCCCTCCCCTGGCTAATGATCCCCTGCCTGGCTACATGCCCTGCCCTGGCTTATGATGCCCTCCCCTGGTACCTATGCCTCCCCTGGCTCCCTATGCCCCTCCCTGGCTTTTGATGCCCTGCCCGGCCCCCTATACCCTGCCTGGTATTGTCCCCTGCCCTTGGCTCCTTCCCCTGCCTGGCTATATATGCCTGCCCTGGCACCTATCCCCTGCCCTGGCAAAAAATGTCCCCCCTGGGGTACCTATCCCTCCCCCTGGCTAAAATTGCCCTCCCCTGGCTCCCTTTCCCCTGCCTGGTTTTGTGCCTGCCCTGGCTACCTTTTCCCTGCCCTGGTATATGATCCCCCTGCCCTGGCTCCCTATCCCCTGCCCTGGTACTTGCCCTCCCCGGGCTATTGATGCCTCCCCCTGGCTCCCATGCCCTGCCCTAGCATATGATGCCCTACCCTGGATACTTTTCCCCTCCCCTGGCAATGATGCCCTCCCTGGTCCTATCCCCTGCCTGGCTATATGTTGCCCTCCCCTGGCCCTATGCCCTCCCGGGCTATATATGCCTGCCCTGGCAACCTATGCCTGCCCGGGCTATATGATGCCCTGCCCTTGGTACCTATCCCCGCCCTGGTACCTTTTGCCTGCCCTGGCTTTATCCCCCTACCCTGGTCCTATACCTGCCGGCTTTAGATGCCCTGCCCTCCCCCCCTATACCCTGCCTGGCTTATGACCCCTGCCCTATCCCCTTCCCCCCTCCCTGGCATATGTTGCCCTCCCCGGGGCTACCATACCTGCCCTGGTATAGATGCCCGCTCGGGTCCCTATCCCCCTCCCCGGGCTATTTGATGCCTGCCTTGGTATTGATCCCCTGCCTTGGCTATATGCCCTGCCCTGGCTATTTGATCCCCTGCCCTGGCTACTTTTCCCCTGCCCTGGCTACCTATCCCCTGCCCTGGCTATATGATCCCCTCCGGGATACCTATGCCCTCCCCGGCTATATGACCCCCTCCCCGGGTCCTTGCCCCTGCCCTGGCTATTGATCCCCCGCCTGGCACCTATGCCCTGCCCTGGTTATATGATGCCCTGCCCTGGTACCTATCCCCCTCCTGGCATATGATGCCTCCCCCTGGCTATTTGCCCTGCCCGGGTACCTATGCCTCCCCTGGCTATATGTCCCCTACCCTGGCTTACTATACCCTCCCCTGGTTTATTGATGCCCCCCCCTGGCTACCTATCCCCTCCCCTGGTATATGATGCCCTGCCCGGGCTCCCTTACCTCCCCTGGTATATGCCCCCTGCCCTGGTACCTATACCCTTGGCCGGGGGTTAATGATGCCCTGCCTGGCTACTATCCCTTTGCCCTGGCTTTGATGCCCCTGCCCTGGTTTCCCTATAACCTGCCCTGGATATGATTGCCCCCTGGCTATATGATGCCCTGCCCTGGCTCCCTATGCCGCCTGGCTATAGATGCCTGCCCGGATACCTATACCCTGCCCTGGCTATATGATGCCCTCCCCTGGATCCCTATACCCTGCCTGGCATATGATGCCCTCCCCTGGTCCCTACCCCCTGCCGGGCTATATGATCCCCTCCCCGGGTGCCTTTTCCTGCCCTGGGCTCCCTTATGCACTGCCTTTATACACTCCCCTTGGCTGTTTAAAATAGCCCTGCCTCCTATACACTGCCCTGGCTGCCTATCCCTGCCCTCCGGCCTATTCTGTCCCCTGTTGCCTATAAGTGGCTTGTCTGCCTGTTCGGGCCCCTGTCTGCTGTATACTGTCCCCTGCCTTTTTTTATGTCCCTGCCTACTGTATAGGGCCCTGCCTGCCTGAACGGGCCCCTGCCTGCCTAAGGGGGTTACCTATTTACTCCCACTTATTGAATTTTTTAAATTTCTAATTTTTAGGTTTAACAGAGCTTTTTGGGGGAAAATTGTGGAAAGGTGGAAGGGAGGAGTCTAAGATTTTTTGTTGTAATTCACAGGGACGAGTGTCCACTGAAGAAGAAATTGGGCCCTGCGTACTGGACAGAGAAAGAAATGGAAGGGAAGATCATCAAAAGGGAAGTCAGGGAGGTTTGGGCCGAAGAAGAAAAGGAGAGAGAAAACTCCCATCAAAATGATTTCCCCGTGAGTCCCTGTGTCAGGGGAAAGTTTATTTCGTGTTGAGTCATGTGTTTCATGTGATGGTAAACCTGACTTGGGGTGTGATTGGTTGTAGGTTATTTTGGGTGCTTATGTAGGTAAATGTGGGTTGTCCTGATTGAAAAGAAGTGAAACTGACTCGTGATGAGGGGTTTTTCTGCACCACTTTTCCCTTGTGGTGTTTTTGGGGGGCTTCCCACGAGCGGTTTTGGTGTTTTTTGATGCGTTTTTTATGGAGAAATGTTCAGCATTAATGCCTCCCCTTTTTCACAAAACCGCACCGAAAAACCCCTCAAAAAATTGCCACCAAAAAAAGCCCCCATGTGAAAGCACCTTTTTTGTGTAGTTTATTTTAGGAAAGGCGAGGTGCGAGAACAAGGGGAAATTTTTTAAGGGATATTGTATGTGGGCTGCGGGGGGCTTGTGCCAGGGCTGATTTTTACCCCCAAAGTCGGCCCCGGCTCTTTATTTTTTGTTTCAGTGGGTTAAAAGGAGTTTCCCCCCTTCAGAGTTTCTTCATTGGGCATGAATAAAATTTGCCAATTCCTGGTTGGGGATAAATCTTTGCATATGTCATTTGCAAAAGTTGTACAGTCAGTGCCAGTGCTTGCTTTAGAGGTAATTTTAGATTTGTTAGCTTCTCAAATTTAAAACAGGATTTTATTGTCCCCTTTAAAAAGCAAAATTTTAAGTTCTTTTTATTTTTAAAAAATAATTTTTTTTAAATGCGGCAGCATGGAACTGGTGCCTGTGTGGAATTCCCTCATGTTGTCTCATTAAAACAACGGGGGGGGAGAATTTTTTACGGGGGTTATGAGGGAACTGAAATAGAGGGAGGTCATAAATTCACTTGTATTCCCTTTGGGGAAAAAAAGAGACCAAGCAATATATTTGGAAAAATGTCTTTATTTTTGTTCCCTCCAATTTGGAAAAACTATTTTTGTAGGGACAACCCCTTTAAGTCCATTAGTACTGCTGTGTTCCTACTGGGGTGTGACAGTACGTGCCTGGTAACGATGCTATTGAATTTCCCTTTTTACTCACACTTTCCCCAGATTTTTTAAAACCCCCCCTTTTAATGGTTTTGGAATTTTCTTTAGAATTCTGTGGTTTCTAGCTCTACTTTTCCTTTACTGGACACTGTTGGAGGTACTACTCACCTTTTCTGCACATGCATATAGTTGTACAAATAGTTGAATGGCGTATCCATACAGTCTTGTATTTATGTACCTCTGTGCCTATAAGATTTAGTTCATGTCAGACATGGTGTCTTTTCAAAATGGTTTGAAACTTTACTGTTTATTGATGTTATTATTCCATATTTTGAAAATCAATAAAATATGTTTTAAAAAAACAACCCAAGTTAAACCCCCTTAAAATGAATTTTGCTCTATTGTTGATAAAGGGGCCCCCTTGACGAAAAAAATTGAAAACATATATGGGATATCATATTGTTTGGATTAGGCTTGTCATTTTCTCATGATGAATTGATCTTGTAGAATTTATCTTTGTAATATAGTACATAACTGAATATTCTATTGTTGTAATTGGGAAGTTAGGCTTGTGAGTGTGGCTTAACTTGGTAGGTCTGGATAGTAGACCTGACTGGAACAATCCTGAGAGCAATATGCTGGTCCCAAGAGATATGTAGTTAAATGGGTTGTAAAGTGTTGTTTCTGTGAATGTGATACATCTGACTATCCTTTTGCTGTTATGGAAATAACATTAAAGATGGACTATAGTGGTGCCCAGTGATACCAGAAGTGAAAGGTGGCCTGCTGAACCCTAAAATATTTGGGAGTTGGGCCATGTTTTTAGGTTGGTTGATTACTTTAATTTTTCCGGGCACTGGCCAATGTTTGAAAAGGGTGTGTCCGTGTAAAATAGCATATGTTGGAAAAAGGATCCTGGGAAGAGGACAAGATCCTAGATCTAAGTTGAAATGTTGAATATTGATATTATGGTGCTTACGTTTGCTTTATTTGTAATATTTAATAAAAATTCTGCCATCTTCTATGAAAATAACGACAAGGCTTCTCTGCTTTGAAAATTGCAGCTTCTAAGATTGCTGTACCACTGTAAACAAAGAAAAGTCAAATCCTACCAAGGACATCTCTAAGATTGGATTTCCTGCAGGTACTTTGGTTTACCACACACTTCAAAAAGATAATAATAAAAGACTGTTATCCCCAATAGGGACAGGGACCAATATAAATAATTGCAACCTTTGTAAAGTCCTATGGAATATAATGGTGCTATATAAATAACTAAAATAAATGAAAAGAGAGCCAAAATCTACACTTGTTTTCAACGTCTGCACAGTCAAAGCACAAAACTATATTCATCTGTATACAATTTATACTTTATAGACATTGTGAGACAGTGACAGGCAGAGTTTTGGAGGGATGATATATTTCTCCTTGAGTGCTCTCCTATGCAGCTTTGGGGAGTGTGTGGAGCAATGCGTGTCACCGAGAGGCCTGGTCTCGGTGAAGGAAGGCCGACAGTTGTGTGTCAGTAACGCTATGGGAGACATGTATGAAAACTGTTTTGGTCTAAGACTTTCTTGCCCATAGCAACCAATCAGAGCACCCGTTTCATTTTTTCAGAGTTCTATAAGAAATTAAAGGGGTGCTCTGATTGGTTGCTATGGGAAACAAGGACAGTCTTAAACCAAGACAGTTTTCATACATGTGGCACTATGTTATTGACACGTTATAGTATAAGCGGTTGCAATCCGTTTTGTCCGGGGCAGCTTTTTCTGGAGTGGCCCCTCCCACACACCCGGTGAGGCTGGGGTCAGGCGTATGAAGCCTGGGTCTGCAGGCTTGTGTTTGGGTTCTGCTGTATACTCTGTGCCTGAGAGGAAAGACCCATTGTGAAAATGTCTTGCTGTGGGTGCTGAGCTGTGTTAAAGACTGGTCAGGGAACACCTGTCTAGTAAGTGCTCAGCCGAGCAGGTCTTTATTTTCTATTAAGGCTTGTTTTATTTTCAGTTTTTTTCTCCTGCTAAAATAAACCCAGGCAACGCCTGGGCTTGAACTTAAAAGTTTGTGTCACTGTCTCTGTCCGTTGTAGTCCACGCTGCCTACCTGTTGCTGGTCCCCCTCACAACATATATGACTGATAAAGGCAAAACAAGGTAGGCACAGAGCCTAAGCCGCACTTTTGAAGTTCTAAAACATGTAAACTATGTCTATGCATGGAATTTATTGAATAAATGGATTCTATTCCTCATAACAGGTATTTGATATGCATTCAGCTCAGAATATTGTAATTGCCTTTACATACCTTCGCATACCATGACTGAATTGGTGTATTATTAAACAATTCTTCGAGTCTCAGAGGGATGAAAAATACATTTTTAAGATACGACAGAGCTGGGTCACGATTCCTTGTTCTGTCCATATCTTCCTCAGTTTCTATATCATCTAGTCCTTTCATGAAGAAGCCAATTGGTCGGTCAGGATACAGTCGAGCTGCTGATTCAATTGCACATAGAACCAAAGACGGTGGCTCCATTCTGTCAGTGGTTTCTAGAAATAAGATTCCATTTCCATAGTTGACAATATGTTTGGGATATGCATTATAATTACTTATGGGATGAACTGGCATGGTAGGTAATAATATCTTTGTGTGAGGTGGTTGGTATAATTTTGTGGTTGTTCTCATGACAAAGCCTATAACTGCAGATGTTAAGGTTAAAGACACAATCCTCAGTACTTTCAACATGTCTTGATAATTTGTGAGCAAACCTAAGAAAAGTGAAATAGAATAGTTAACAGAATAGTTAATATACTCTTAAAGAAACTGCAGCACTCCAAAATAGAGCAATATTAGGTGACTATTATATTACCATGCATACACCAGCGTAACGTTTCCGCTAACTTGCTTATTTTTCGTTTGTCTTAGGTTATGTCTACACAGCACTGGACTTTCATCTGTATCCAGTGCTGTGCATACTGAAATCAAAAATCTGTGCTGCAGTCTACACAGTACAGTTTTTTTCGGGTTGTTTTAAAATCCGCCAAATTCATCAGATTTTAAAACTTGTTGGATCCTCCGCAAGGACACTCAATGTACGGAGTTGACGGCAAATCCAAAAAACAGCCGCGTTTTTTAGCGCAAATCTGCGACAAAAAGCACGGTACAGCGATGTTACAATGCCGTCGGATACTGGACAGCATTTTATATTGCTGTGTAGACATAGCCTTAGGATAGGTCTACACAGCAAATGTCAAAATGCCATCCAAAGTCCGACGCCATTTTAACATCGCTGGACCGCCTTTTTTGGGTTTGGCAGAGATTTGAGTGTTTTTTTGTACATAATATATCCATTGTCCATTTTAACAATTGATATTGCCTATACATACTCTAATACACCCTAACAAGCAGGTGTGTTAAATTTGTTGTTATCGCTTTCACACTCTCTCATACTGGTCAGTGAAAGTTCAACATGACGCCTCATTGCACCTCATGCAAAGAACTGTCTGAGCATCTGAAAAAGATTGTTGCTCTACATAAATTACCAACGCCCTGAAACTGAGCTGCAGCTTTTCAAAATGAGGGCTTCCAGCATTGCTGCAGAGGTTAAAATAGTGGTCTGTCAGACTGACAGTGCTCAGATCATATGCCACTGCATCACATTGGTCTGGATGGCTGTTGTCCCAGAAGGAAGCTTTTTCTAAAAATGATGCACAAGAAAGCCCCCATATAGTTTGCTGAATAAAAGCAGACTAAGGACTCTGTATTTGTCAGAAGTCATTATGGTAGTGTAGGTCAGATGGAGAAAAAAAGGAAAAGACTGTCTACAGTGAGAGATTATATCCCTGTGAATTACTGGATATAATGGTTGCGTATTCTGTTTGTGATTATGTCTTCAGTCATGTACTTTCTGTTATGGTCTTTAGCATGATAATATACTTTTGATCTCCTGTGTGGACCTGGAATCTGACCAGAGGCATAACTATAGGATAAGTGAGAAAAGCATTTGCAGCCAGGCCGTGGCATCAGAGGGAGGCCAAAAAAAAAACAAAACAGTACATGAGAAAACAGAAGTATTATAAATAGCACACAGTATAATAAGTGAGAGCTGGTTTAATATCTACTGCACGAATGTACTGTTTGTGACAGCAGTATCAGCAGAAAATAATTACTTTTATGTTTGATAGGTCTGAGGGTAGTTTCCCACATTCCATCTGTGCAAAAAAACAACACATTTTTAGTATTGTTTTCATGCTTTTACCTTTTGGCTGTAAGTCAGTAGGAAAATACTAGCACATTTCAAAAAATTATAATATCATTGAACAGTTTATTTATGTCCGTAATTCAAGTCAAATAGAGAATCCCATATATTGCATAGACACATTACAATATACAGTATTTCAAGCCTTTATTTCTTTTAATTTCGATGATTATGGGTTACAGCTAACAAAAAAGGTTTCCTATGTTTTTAAATGGTTGTTCAGTCTGGTTCAGTAAGCTACACAATTATTGAGAAGTTTGCTGACTTGACTGTTGTCCAGAAGACCATCACAGAGTTCACAGAGTTCTTTATCGAAGTATATTAATGGAAAGTTGTTTGAAGATAGAAATGATTGTATAAAGAGGTGCACAAGCAACAGGGATGGCTGCAGCCTTAAAAGAATTGTCAAGAAAAGGCCATTCAAGAATTTGGAAGTGATTCATAAAGACTGCGACTGAAGTCAGTGCTTCAAGAGCCTCCACACACAGATGTATCTGCGACATAGACTACAACTGTCGCATCGCTTGTCTCAAGCCTCACATCGTGTTATCAGGGCTAAGGGGAAAAAAGACTGGACTGATGCTCAGTGTCCAAAGTCCAGTTTTCAGATGAAATTTCACATTTCATTTAGAAATCAAGGTCTGAGAGTGGAGAGTTCACGATCCAAGATTTGTGATGTCCAGTGTAAAGCTTCCACAACCAGTGATGGTTAAAGGAGCCATGTTATCTGCTGGTGTTTGTCCAATGTGTTATATCAAGTCTAAAGTCATTGCAGCCATCTACAAAGAAATTTTAGAGCACTTCATGATTTCCTCTGCTGACAAGCTTTATGGAGATGATGATTTCATTTTCCAGCAGGACCTGGCACCTGCCCACACTGCCCAAAGTACCAATATCTGATTTAGTAACCACGCTATCACTGTGCCTGATTGGCTAGGAAACTCGCCTGACCTAAACGCCATAGAGAATCTATGATGAGAGACACCAAAGCCAACAATGCAGCTGAGCGGAAGGGCGCTATTAAGGCAACTTGGGCTTCCATAACACCTCAGCAGTGCCTCGGGCTGATAGCCTCCACAGTGCCATGCTGCATTGATGCAGTAATTCATGCAAAAGGAGCACCAACAAAATATTGAACATACTGTACCTTTCAGTAGGCCAACATGTCTGTATAACAATTCATTTTTCCGATTGGTCTTATACACTATTCTACTTTTCTGATATATTGAATCATTTTTATTAGACATAATCATCCACATTAAAAATAAACACTTGAAATATATAACTTTGTGTAATGAGTCTGTGCAAAATATGGGTTTCTCTACTTGTTTTGAACTATGGACATAAATGTTCTTCATTACATTGTAATTTTTTTGAGATGCAGTAGTATAAAACACACGAAATTCATTGCTTGTTTAATTTAAGTATTTTTTTCCTCACCTTTTCTCACTGCTTTAAGCAATTTGTCACATTTTCCCCTTTATTATATGGCTTAAAAAGGAAACAGATGTTCTAACAGATGATTTATGAATCACATAATTTGTCTTAGGAAAATGCACCATCAAAAATGCTTGTACCTAAACAAATTGTTTTGAAAAAAGCCACAAAAACTGCCTAAAAATGAAAAAAGCATGCCATCTTGAGGTATTTTTTAGCCAAAATATGCCTTAATGAAGTATGTTTGGAGAAAAACTAACAACAAAAAGAAATTCAGTGTAGAGGTGGCGTGTCATTGTTGACAACACTGCTCAGAGCCATTTATTCCAAATGGCACACAATGGCTCTAGCAATCCTGAGCTGACCACAGCAGCTGGAAGTCAACAGAAGAGATGTGGAAAAGGCCAGAAGCAGCTTTGAAACAGTGCTGAGATGGGGAGATGTGTATTTTTTTTTTATCAAGGCAACAGTAGCTTTAACTTTTTTCTTAAGAAAAATAATCCAATAACTTCTTGAATTTGGCGGCAATTAAAGTGGATGTCCCTATAATGACAGCTCATGAATGCAGTGGCAACTTTTTCCAATGTTATGAATAAATAAATTATTTTTTGCATTGAATCTGGACCTGTTTACTATTGTTTTGAGGAGATGAGAAGTCGACCACCTTAGGAAGAGGATTTGCTCAACTGAATACCAAGACTGTAATGTTGGGTCTGCGCCATAATTTGGTTAATTGGTAGAAAGGCTTTACTTCACCTAGTAGGGGTTGGTTTATCAATGTATTAATGCCAGCTTTCTAGTGTAAATGCATTGAAAACTATGGTACTTAGGCCAAAGAGCATATTTGCAAAGCTATTTCTCCAATATAGACAAATATGTTGGTAAAAAAGAATGAAGCTTTAGGGTACGTCCACACGACATATGTCTGAATACTCATTGTATTCAGAATCCTAAAACCGTGTCGTCCAAAGAGTATTTTGACGCAGTTTTTAATGTGGATTTACAGTTAGAAAATGAGCCCCATTAATCTCTATGGAGTTTTAGACAAAGATATTGTCGCTTTTTTTTTTGGCCTGGTATACGGCGGATTATTGAACATGTTCCAAGTTTGTTTGTTTTTTAAAACGCCATTTTTGAAATCCAACGTCAAGAAAATTGGATATTTACATTTTAAAATCCAAATCTGTGTAAAAATCCAACTGTAAGTCATTGGCATGTAGATGGACCCTTAGAGCTGAACCAAATCCAATGAAAATCAGCAAAATCATGTTAGGTTCAGCCTGGTGTTGTTTTAAGCCTACACCAGATTTACCAAGCCAGTAGTGTGTTATCTCCATTGCAGTAGAGAGTGGCGCACTAGCTATACAATGCAGTGGTATCAGTAATTGGCAAACCTGGCCTTGTCCTAATTTTCTAGAAAACAATATTTGGCTTTGCTTTGCACATCCAAAAACTTTTTTGAAAAAAATGAGCATAGGTGCACACTGGTGTGGCAGCAATATACATACAGATTCCAATATAACTAGCACTCTATCAACTAAAGAAAGGCACATAGCAATTATGCTCATTTTGTTCAAAAAAGTTTTTGGATGTGCAAAGCCAAATATTGTTTTCTAGCTTGTGTATGGAGGAGTGGATGCCTCCTCGTTGGTTTTTCGAACTCCACCCACCTTCACAGGTTTTTAAATCAATGCAGTGTACCTAGTAGCTGGTGCCTTCACTCCCTGAGGTATGGAGGTCTGAACAGGCACTAAAGAGAGGAAACATTAATCAGAGCTGTCTTAACAGAATTATGAGCCCCGGGCATAGCACTGCAGTGGGCCCTGCCCACATACATGACATCACACTAAGCTATGCCTCGAGCCCCCCCAAGCACACCCATATTATCACGCCACTTATGTCTGGAAACCGGCAGCCTAAAAAAAACTATTTGGCAGGGCAGGGAGACTGCCATCATGGTTTTTACCTTTTTGCACATCCTAAAAACACACAAACAGTTAAATAAGGAAAGCCAATCAAGGGATTCAGGGTATGTTTCTTGTATTCCTGGGACATACATACACCAATTTGGGCCCCTATACTTGTGGGGCCCCTGGGCAACTGCCTAGTGTGCCCAATGGAAAAGATGGCCCTGAAATTAGTGTAGGAACCCACCTGCATTTCAAAAATTCCTATGTTTCTTTAGTTGATAGTGTGCTACTGATATTGGAATGTGTATGTATATTACTGCCACACCAGTGTGCACCTATACTAATTTTTTTCAAAAAAGTTTTTCGAGGTGCAAAACCAAATATTGTTTTCTAGCTTGTGTATAGAGGAGTGGCTGCCTCTTCATAGGTTTTTCGCACTCCACCCAGCTTCACGGGTTTTTAAATCAATGCAGTGTACCAAGTAGTTGGTGTCTTCACTCCCTGAAGTATGGAGGTCTGAACAGGCCCTAAAGAGAGGAAACATTAGTGTAGGAACCCACCTGCATTCGAGGTCCCCTTGAAGATTGGGAGGTGGGCTTAAAGGGGATGTATCGCTTCCTTAGTTCGGCCGATTCACACTGCTGTCAGCTTCTCAACTCTGGAAATGCAGGAGCGTTTCTTCCCCTCCCAGCTGGGTGACATCATCCCCCCCCTTCACTGTGCATGCTGGCTCCCGAGACTCCCCCACCCCCCCTCTCTGAGTCCACATGTCACTGTGTCTTTCCCTATCAGTCTTATTTTGTAAGAGCTGTATACATATCACAGGCTGCATTCAATGTAGACTGATCGGTGATCTCTTCTCCTCTCACAGCTGGAGAAGTGTTACAGCTTTCTATGAACGGCATAGATCTCCCTTCTATGCAGGAGGGTTAGGCACCGGGACAAAGCTGTTATGTTTTCTCATTGTAGAATCTGTTGCAGTCTGTTTCTGATTAATGGAGAGAGAAAATGCTACGGCCCCTAACTCTGAGTCAGGCAGTGATCGACACAAATTGTGCTATTTCCTGATTGTGTAAGCCCTTCAGTGTAATTCTGCTTCTTCTGCCTGTATAAAGTGAAAATGTGACGGTCCCTTACTCTGAGTGAGAGACACAGCTCCGTGAATTCGACCGGGGGCTGTACAGAATGTAAATGAGCTCTCAGCTAGTGAAATGCAAGGAGGAGGGATCCGGAGGGATTCGACCAGGACTGGATATTAGTGTAAACAAAAAAACAAGATAAGGAATACTGTGAATACAATAAAAGCTTTGCTAGTGACATCCAATTGCAAAATTGCTTGTTTTCACTGTCCCCTTATTCTGAAGACCATTTAATGAAATGATAAAACCCCTTTAAGCAGTTTTGATCAAAAATGTGAACTAAGAACCTCAAAAAAATTTACATGTATCCTAAGTAGCAGAAATGCTTTTTCAAAAATTCCTATGTGCCTTTTGATAGTTTCTTTAGTTTATAGTCTGCTACTGATATTGGATTGTCCTAATTTTCTGACCTGGCTACAGTCATGGCCAATTTTATAGAGAATGACAACAAGTGCAACAAATGATTTAGGGCCCTCATTCTCTCCCTTGTTAATAGAAGCAAGAGCTTTGTCTGACCACTGGAACTGACAAGGAAGTATAATGTACTTCTTCTCCATTCAGGATTGCTTCTGGGTCTTTTAGGCCCACCTAGATAATGTTATCATAGACAATGGCCCAATTTGTCAACTCTTAAAGTCCTGATCTCAGTATAAACCTTCACAAAGATTCTTGATCAACATTCACTATTTGTATAGTATAGCCACCATGTAAGTCAAACTGACTATAGATTGTAGAACCCGGTACAGGTCTTTTGCTAAATCATGTTGGTCAAGTCAAATTCAAGTCAGTTTACAAAGGGATAATACCGCTGCTTTGAACACACTAAGGAATGTCTTTAAGAAACTCCTTTCCTTTTGAATACAAAATTCTTACTTTTCAAACTGTTATTACTATTTAAATCAAAGTACAATCAGACAGTGGAAAAGGAATCAAGCTAAAATAATATATCTTAGCAATACAATCCATGTCAAAGTAGACAAAGAATAAAATAATTCATGTAGTCAGCAAGGTTAAACATAATGGTCAAACATAGTGAGAACTGTACATATCTCTAGGGCCATAAGAAAAAGGAAGATGTTAGATATAGGATTCTGAAACTTGAGTTTGAATAGAGTCCTTTCACTCCATTCAAAGTCTATGGGGCGGACAGAAACAGATGAGAGCAGTTCAGTTTAAAGGAAGTTAATGTTTATTAACCATGAACACAGTCACATACACACCAATCAAATTGACAGGAAGAAGAGCACAGCATGACTTGCTATATTTACCTGTGAAAATGAGGGACACCACAAACGGACCCTGATGGACCCCATTATTAGTGAATTGGGCCTTTTGGTGGCAGCTGGTGTTTGTTGTTTCACAGATCCAGCAAAGCTATTGTGGTTTCTATTATAACAGAAATCATTAGAGCGTCTGTTCAGACTTCCACATTTCAGGGTGGAATGTTCCAGATATAAACCTGATCTGATTAAAAAGCCTGTGTAGGTGGGTGAAGTGCATAAACCAAGATGGGAACCAGCCACTTCCCCATACAAACAGTCAAAAAACAAAATCTGGTTAGCACATCTGTTTTGAAGAATAAACGTATAGGTGCACACAGGTGTGGCAGTCAAAAACAGCACTCTATAGGCACTAAAATGGTCAAAAAGGACATAAGAATTTTTTGGAACCAAATTAATATGTATCTAGCCATATAAACTTCTAGATCCAGTCTGATGGCAACTCTGGGATCAGAAATGAAATTTTCCTTAGAGCAGATTTGTTTTGCCTTATCAGTTTCAAAGCCTTCATCAGTAGGGAACCTAGGCTTAAAAAATCTCCCTCCCTTCACCCACATTTCCCCCACCTTGGTTGAACTTGACATATTTCTTTTTTCAACCATACTAACTATGTAACTATATAAACATGCTCGCAGATGTGTAGCATTTATCATCTGGTTCCACTGGGCATTGTTTACAATGAAGCAGTCATCAACGTGTGATGGAGCCAAAGGACTATCCCAGTCTCCGTATCTCTGTTGTAACTTGCTGATGAAACTCTGTGACACTAAACTCAGTGGCCACTTCTATCTGAAAGCATCCTATTTAAAGCCTCGCAATGGCAAGGTAATGTTGATCATTTGTAAGGTGTTGGTCTCATGATGTCAAAATGTGAACAGCAGGATGAAGAGAACTGTTTAATCCCAATTCAAATAGATCCTCTAAGTTTATTGGGAGATTCAGGGATCCAACACATCTTGTGAATGTTACCATTAAGCTCCTTGTTAGATATCAGCAAGTTATGCAAAAAGGACTGAAACATTATACAGTTGGACATATGCATTCTAAATTTGAGAGAAGGTCTCATTCAGTTAATTAAAAAAAAAAAAAATTCAAGAAACTTTGGGTGACATGTATGATCTGGGCGCATAGAGGCCAGTTCTAAATAGCTTTAAAGCAGTTTAGAATGCTCTATAATGTATGAACCTGTTCTACTGCAGGTCACACATCCAGGTGCATTGTAGTTCGTGCATTTGCAGTACGACAACTCAGGCTCAGGTAGACCACTTTTAACTTGGTCTGGAGTTTCCAGCAGTAATGCGCCTAGTTTTGTTGTCCTCCAGTCATAAATGTGTAGAGTCATACGGTTGTGGTGCGACACGCCTCCAGAACACCCCAACATCTTGGGCGCATTACAAGGTGGCATGGACGCCGCAAAATGCGCCTAATTTTGGAGTACGCCTGCTCATACATCTACAGAACAGTGCTGTGACAGTACATTTCACCCTTACAATAAGAAGCTAAATATCCCTATCTTTTTGAGTAAAAGATCTATCTATCTATCTATCTAACAATCTATCTATCTATGTAACTATCTATCTATAAATTTGCCATGTTAAATTAGGAATACATATTATTACTTCTTATAATAATGAATTGCTAGTTATAACTAATTTAAAATTATGAGTGTTTGCTTACTTTACCCATTTATATAGTGGTCCATTTTATTATAACATATTCTAAACTATATTAAACATATTACAAAAATATTAACACATTTAAGAACAAGAATATAAATTATAAAATCATATCTCTACCCGAAAATAATTATCAAACAGCACATATAGGACATGGGTATTACACACAATAGTACATCTACATTAAGATTTACTGTATGGAAGAAAAATGTATCAAAAATTTACCTAATTCACCTGGTCCTCTGGTCAACGTTCAAGGTGAATTGCCCACAGTAATAATCCACTTTGCGTTTTCCAATATATAAATTTCCCTTAAAGTAAAAGATCCATTGTATATAGGAAGCTAAATGAATGTTTTGAAACCTATATAACTGAAATACGATTCAGTTCATACTGATTATGTATTCAAAGAGCCAATAAGAGGACATCAAAGTTTCTGGGAGTTAGGTGTAGGGAAAATGGCAAAACTCTTTAACGTATAACACAGAAAGCAGCAAGTGCATACTCAACATCCTTCTTATAGGATTGGTTGTCCCATTGGTCTTTACATTTACTGTCCACAGATCTAGTTCAACTTCTTTCAGGGTTAGTCACATTCCAACCATGACAACTCTTTGCGAACCTGTTGAATTGTTCCTCCTGCATTCAGGTAGGGACAAAATTGATGAAGGTGACGTACGTTTGTAACTGTTAGATTCAGAGTGCTTGTATATCCAAAATCATTAGACACTAAAAGGGAGTAGATACATTGGAAGGCTAATGTATGTCATAGTTATAGTGATCATCTATGTACGTGTGGCATACAAAAGGAAACGTGTAGATGTTGTGTGGAGGGCCTGCTGATACTTGTAGTTCCACAAACTAAAGCAATGGCCATGGTAGCTAGAGTGGGTCTCAGGCCTTGGGGCATGCTCCTAGTACATACACACCCACTTTTGTCAAATTGGAGGGTTGCACGTTTAATGTGGATCTTTGACCCCCGGGACACTCCTAGTGCACTGTGCTTGGTGTTTGGCAATGTAATGTCTGTGATGTCCTGTGCAGAATGGTAACCAAACACCAGTTATATAATAAAAATCAAGAACAGTACTTTGCAAATGACACAGTCTCTAAGTTACAGTTGTGGACAGTGCTTGCAAGAAGAGTTCCATTTTATAGCTGACTGGCAGTTAAAAGCATGTGTAGGGAATTGTTATAGAAGTAGTTCACTCCTCAATCCTTGAGATGATTTGGGGATGTCACCATTCTACTGTAATTTACTTATCTAAGGGAATCTTCACCACTTGGCTCATGGTGGGCAGCTTTAAGAAGAACTAGTGTACACACGGATGATGAGCAGCAATGTCCTATGGCAGTACACTAGTCTAGCGGAGACATGACATGATAGCCATGAAGCACTAGCCCTGGCTGGAGGCTACTGGATGTGCAAAGTGGTCCTTGTGTCAGCTTCTCCCCTCTGTCTAAATTCACTCCTATTGTGGAGGTGACAAGATTCTGGATAATTCCGGATATTTCCTTAGCAAGCACTGAAATCATTACTTGGAGAGTAAAGCTACTTGCAGGAATCTGTGATATATGTGCGCTCCCAGTATAGGTGAATAGAAAGCTTTGGACCAGACTCATTTCTAACAGCACAAGTTCTGCTATAGGGAAATAGTCACACCCAGTCTAGACTTGACTAACCTGCACACTGGGCTCACACTAACAATCAATCCCTCTGCTCAAAGGAAGGTGGGGCTAGGGAGGCCCCACCCAGAGTATCTAGTGATTCAAAGAACGTTCTTCCATTGAAGTGAATGGGCTAATGAGAGCCAATAGGAGATGAACTCACACATACTTTACAACCTGATTCCCAAATGGCAGCAATGCACAGAGTAAAAGCATAGTACAACTTATCACAGACAATTTTCCCTCCACGGTGTCATGACCATGGTCGACCAAAGAAGTTGAGTGCACATGCTCAGCGTCATATCCAGAGATGGTCTTTTTAAAATAGACGCATCAGTGCTGCCAGCATTGCTGCAGAGGTTAAAAGGGTGAATGGTCAGCCTGTCAGTGCTCAGACCATACACTGCATCAAATTGGCTGTCATCATAGAAGGAAGCTTTTTCTAAAGATAATGGACAAGAAAGCCAGCAAGCAGACTGAGGACATGGATTACTGGAGCCATGTCCTGTGGTCTAATGAGATCAAGATAAACTTTGGTTCAGATGGTGCCATGCGTGAGTACAAAGACAAGTGTGTCTTAGATATAGTCAAGCATGGTGGTGGGAGTGTCAGAGTTTGGGGATGCATGAGTGTTGCTGGCTGTGGGAAAGTACAATTCATTGAGGGAAGCATGAATGCCAACATGTACTATGAGCATGATCACAGAGCATGATCTCCTCTCTTCGGGGACAGGGCTACAGGGCAGTATTCCAACATGATAATGAGCCCAAACACACCTCCGATACGTGCACTGCCTTGTTAAACAAAATGATGGTAAAAATGCTGATCTGGTCAAGCATGTCTCCAGACCTAAACCCTACTGAGCATCTGAGAAGCATCTTTAAACAGAAAGTGGCGGAGCGCAAGGTATCTAACATCCACCAGCGCTGTGAAGTTGTCACGGAGGAGTGGAAGATTATTCCCATTGGCAATCTGTGAAGCTCTAGTTAACTCCATGCCAAAGGGAGTTAAAAAAAGTACTAGAAAATGATGGTGGCCACACAAAAAATTTACACTTTAGGCACAATTTGTCCATTTTGACTTGTACTCACTTTTGTTGCCAGCGTTTTAGACATTGATGGCTGTATGTTGAGTTATTTTGAGGACACACCAAATTTACATTGTTACAAAAGCTGTTCATTGACTACTTTATATTGTATCAAAGTGCCATATCTTCAGTGTTGTTCCATGCAAAAATATAATACAATTTGTACAAACATGTGAGGGGTGCATAAAATACCTGAATATAGACTTTTTATGGTCCAAATTGCAACAAATTAAATAATATATAAATGACACACACTAACATAGTGGATAAGAGTGGAAAAAGACATAGGTCCATTGAGAGCAAACTAAAACCTTACTGTGTTGATCCAGAGAAAAGAGAAAAAAAACCCTATGAGGCAGAAATCAATGCCCCATACAAGAGTGAAAATTTCTTCCTAACTCCCCTATGGCAATCAGAAAAAATCCATGAATTATTGCCACATCTCCTGAATCTAGTAACTGTAACGTGTTATATATTGTTTTATGAGAAAGGCATCTAAGCCCTTCTTGAATTTGTTTTACTGTATCCAATATGACAACACTAATTGGAAAGATTTTGAGCCCATCCCAGGAATGCCTCTCCTCACCCAGGAATGCCCTTAGAACCCCACTTTTAGAAAGAGAATTAATAAACTCCTCCTCTTAGTGGCCTGGTTCCTGGTAAACTCCTAGGAGAGTTGATATACATTGTAGCGTAATATACAGTTCAGAGCTAGAAAGATGCTTTTGGGGACAATATATTAAGTTTATTAATGCCAGTTTATTAAAGGGGATGTATTGCTTCCTTACCTCGGCTGAGTCACACTTCTCTTAGCTTCCCAGCTCTGTGAATGCAGGGGCGTTTCTTCCCCTCCCAGCTGGATGACATCATCCCCCCTTGACTGCTGGCCGGAGGCTCCCCCCCCCTCTCCCCTCTGAGTCCACATATCACTGTGTCTCTCCCTATCAGTCTTATTTTATAAGAGCTGTATACATACCACAGGCTGCATTCAATCTAATCTGAGCACTGATCTCTCACAGCTGGAGATGTATTACAGCTTTCTAAGAACGGCACAGATCTGCGCAGGAGAATTAGGCACAGGGACAAAACTGTCATGTTTTCTCATTGTACAATCTGCTGCAGTCTGTTTCTGCTAGGAGTGGAAACAGAAAATGCTACGGCCCCTAACTCTGAGTCAGACACACAGCTCCGTGAATCGACCCAGGGGCTGTACAGAATGTAAATGAGCTCTCAGCTAGTGAATTGCAACGAGGAGGGATCAGGAGGGATTAGACCCACACTGGATATCAGTGTAAATAAAAACACAAGATAAGGACACTGTGAGAACAAGGCAGCTTTGCTAATGACATCCAATTGCAAAGTTGCTTGTTTTCACTGTCCCCTTATTCTGAAGACCATTTAATGAAACGATAACACCCCTTTAAGCCTGTTTGTGCTTTTATATTCAGTAAAATACACAGAGTTTTTAAACGGCACATACAAGTCAATTTTTCCTGCCCATTTGTGGAGCGCAATTTATATCCAAGGGTTACCCAAGCTTCTTAGTGGGTTCATTTGGCATCAAATACAGGGTGTGTATTTATCATATACAGATATCTTCATCAAACAGTGTCTGTACATTTTAGAACAAACAGTATGTCAGACAGAGGTGGCAGGCTCTTCACCTGCGAGTGGCAGAGGCACAAACATTCCTGGAGCAGGTCGCAGCACAGCAAGGGGACGTCGCAGCAGGGGTCACTCGGTGAGGCCACAACTGCCGCTGTCATCTAGCGGCCGTGTACTGACTAGCAACCCAATGGTTCTTGATTGGTTGACTAGGTCATCCACTTCCTCCCAGATGACATCTGACAACCCCAGCCAAGAGTCGGTGGGAACGTCAGACACAACCCTTAGTTGGCATGGCCCGGGAGCGGGTCAGCGGCCCTCACCTGTCCTCAACCCGCCTCTGTCCCATCCGGTTCCCTCAGCCAGAGATCTACTATGTGGTCTGGGCTCAGCGCCACTATATAGCGAGAATGAACAATTTGAGGAGGGCAGTCAGCAGCTACTTGGCAGCGAAGAAATGGGGCCAATATCCCCTGCTTCTTGCAGTAGGCGGCAAAGTATAGATGTTGAGAGTGGCATGGGAGGTCATGTTGTGAGGGGTCAGCCTCTGCATACCAAGACCGGTGATGAGGACAGCAGTGACGATGAAACACAAATAGATGATGATGTAGCCGACCGCACTTGGGAGCCGGGTGAGGCAAGGGCTTCATCATCGTCAGGAGAAGAGGGCGTCAGCTTGCGCGTCAGGCAGTGGCGCAGCCAGCAAGTGGGTCGTGTGGCCGTGAGTCAGCAGGATAGCAGCAGTGTGAAGTCGGGAGCCAAGCGGCCACGGGGTAAAAAACCCGCTTCGCAGGTCCAAGAAAGTAGCGGCACAGGGGCTCAGCGAGGCAGCGGCGGTAGTAGTCACTCAGTGCGGAGCGTTGGCGGTAAAATCCGATACTCGGCGGTGTGGCAGTTCTTTGCTAAGACACCGGAGGAGCTGAATATGGGTATATGTAGAATCTGTAAGCAGAAAGTGAAGCGTGGCCAGGGAGCTAACGTTGGCACCACGGCCCTGCGTCAACACATGCAGCGTCACCATCCGGTGGCCTGGAGAAACGTGGCTCAGATGTGGTGGTCCATCCTGCTGCCGCAGCAACAGCAGCAGCAGCGTCCAGTGGCACGCATGCCGTTGCAGCCAGTCAAGGCTCCACCACCTCTGCAAAAGGGAGCTAATTCTCTTTGACATCATCTCCTGGTCCAGATGCTCCTGCTCCTCGCTACTCATGGCGCCAGCAGTCGTTCAGCGAGGCGATTGCAAAGAGACAACAGTATGCGCCAACCATCCTAGGTGCAGCACTGACCGTGCTTCTGTCCAAAGTTGTTGGTTACTGCAGTCCCTGCCTTTCCAAATGGTGGACTTTTGCCCCATTCAGAAAACTAATGGCTTGTGCCGAGCTGAGATGGAGAGTCCAAGCCGTAATTTCTTTTCAAAAAAGCAGTAACCAGCACTTCATAAAAAAGTAGAACAAAGGTGGGCCCGTCCTTAAGCTTATCATTTGTTCCAAGGTGCCGGCATTTGCGGACGTTAGAGCTGTAACTACATCAGGGCCGTACATGTCCTTTACGGCCCACTGGGTGAATGTGCTTCCGGCCCGGGCACCCCAACAACTTGGACAGGAGACGCCGCTTTCTCCTCACGTTGTCAAAATGCTGCTCCTGCGCCAATGTCCGCCTCCTCCTCCTCCACCACCACCACCATCTCAGCCTCCACAAGTACTGCCCCAATCATACCACATGTGTAGGGCACAGCGGTGTCACGCAGTTCAAACACCGGGCTTGCCCGGCGAACGAAGCCCACACAGGGGAGGAACTGCTCCGCGTCATGCGCAAGAAATCGATGTGTGGCTTTCTCCGCGCCAACTGCAAATCGGAACCTTTGGGGGACGGACAATGGGGGAACATGGTTTTCCGCGCTGCACCGAGGAGGGATGGTCCATGCGCCCTGCATGGCGCATGTGTTCAATCTGGTTTTTGAAAAGGTTCCTGAAGGTTTTCCCACCGATCTTCAGAACATTCTGAAAATGGCCAGGAAACTGTGCATGCAACTTTATCCATTCGTACAAAGCCAGGAACACCCCCCTCGAGTTGCAGTGGCAGAACGGCCTCCCCAACACACACTGATAGCGATGTTTCCACCCGTTGGAAATTCCACCCTGCACATGGTGAACCGACTGTATGAACAGAGAAAGGCCATTAACGATTTTTGATGATCCAGGCAGACAGAAGTAATACCCGGTGTAACTTTGATGTCACCCAGTGGCAGCACATGCTTGACACCAGCCGGGTTTTGAGGCCATTCGAGGAGGCGACGTTATTTGTCAGTCGCCAGGACTAGGGATGAATAACGTCATTCCATTTGCTTCATGTCCTGGAACAGATCGGGAAAAAATCTGTCGGGCAGGGGACTGGAGACGTGGCGACTAACATCTGTTTCTACATGAGCCCGGGGGGGGCCCTGAAAGGGAGGAGGAGGAGGACATTGGAGCAGAAGCATTGTCCTGGTGAAATGAGTGGATTTTCTACCCAGGTAAACAAGAGAGGAGGAGCAGGAGCAGCGGGAGGAGGTGGATGGAGATGAGGAGACGAGGCAGATGACCCCAAGCACCGTGGCAGTATACAGTGGAAATGGGGGCAGGGGCCCCTCGGAGTCACTGTGCAGATGGCCCACGCATGCTTATTTGCTGGCAGTGACAGCCAAATAGTCAGCATCCGACAGAGGGATGACTTCTGGCTCTCCACCCTATTGGACCCTCGCTACCGGTCCAATATGGGAGCCTTTTTCCCACGCTTTTGAGAGGGAGGACAAACTCAAATACTATAGGGAAATCCTCCGTAATCAGTTGGCCGCTGCCTATGTGCGGCATCGTCCCTCCTCTGACAGGTCTGAACGGGGGTTCCTCAGCGTTCAGTACTACTGCCGCGGCTGCGGGGGGAAGGTGGGGGGGTAGGAGCAGTACCAGCTCCATCAACAGTAACCTAAGTCTGGAGTCACTGATGAGCAGTTTCCCTTCACCCGCCTAGTGAGGAGGGAGTCGCCAGCAAAAGCAGCGCAGACCTGGAGCAGTCCCTGAACCAACAGGTGGTGGCCTACTTGGACAGCACTACTGCCACCCCAGTTAGAAGATCCGCTGGACTATGGGCAGCCAAACTGGATGTTTTGGCCGCAACTTGCCGATTTCCCAGTGGAGGAAGCTGTCCTGCCCGGCTAGTAGTGTGGCATCAGAGGGGGTTTGTTCAGTGCGGCGGGGCCATCGTTACCCCAAGGAGAACCGCTTGTCCACGGGAAATGTGGAACGACTGCCCTTTTTTTCAAGATGAATCAGGCGTGGATCGGCCACACACCAATGCCTTAGGGGTCAGACTACATCAGCCATGACGCCTCACCCAAACTGTGAGAAATGAGTCTGGGTTCAAACTACCTGCCTCAGCCACTATTCTGATGCCGCCACCCGCCTGATGCCAGACATCTGCTGACAGTTTCTGCATCTGCCACCAACCATCCCTTTTCCAGGGACTGGTATTGCCACCCCCCTTCACTCTCTGTCATTGGTTTCCACTGTCTGACCTCATGCTGCTGCTGTGGCTGCTTTCCTGACCTCCACACTGTGTCATTGTCCCACTCCCTGGCCTACTCCTGTTTCTGCAACCTCCAAGAATTCATTGTGCCACTGTCTGACCTCATGGGTGCGGGTGTGGCCCGCTGCCGTGACCTCCACACTGTGTCATTGTGCCACTGTCTGACTTCATGCTGCTGCTGTGGCTGCTGCCGTGACCTCCACACTTTGTCATTGTCCCACTCTGTGGCCTACTCCTGTTTTTGCCCCCTCCAGAATGTCATGTGCCACTGCCGACCTCATGCTGTGCTGTGGCTGCTGCCGTGACCTCCACACTGTGTCAAATTTTCCCACTCTGTGGCCTACTCCTGTTTTTGCCACCTCCAGAATGTCATTGTGCCACTGTCTACCTCATGCTGCTGCTGTGGCTGCTGCCGTGACCTCCATACTGTGTCATTTTGCCACTGTCTGACCTCATGCTGCTGCTGGGGGCTGCTGCCGTACCTACACACTGTCATTGTGCCACATCTGACCTCATCTGCTGCTTGTGGCTGCTGCCGGACCTCCACACTGTGTCATTGTGCCACGTCTGACCTCATGCTGCTGCTGTGGCTGCTGCCGTGACCTCCACACTGTGTCATTGTCCCACTCTGTGGCCTACTCCTGTTTTTGCCACCTCCAGAATGTGATTGTGCCCCCTGTCTGTCCTCATGCTGCTGATGTGGTTGCTCCCGTGACCTACACCTGTGTCATGTCCACTCCTGTGGCCTACTCCTGTTTTGCCCCCCTCCAGAATGTCATTGTGCCACTGCCTGACCTCATGCTGCTGCTGCCGTGACACCCACACTGTGTCATTGTGCCACTGTCTGACCTCATGCTGCTGCTGTGGCTGCTGCCGTGACCTCCACACTGTGTCATTTTCCCACTCTGTGGCCCACTCCTGTTTTTGCCACTCCACAACTGTCATTGTGCCACCGTCTGACCTCATGCTGCTGCTGTGGCTGCTGCTGTGACCTTATACACTGTGTCATTGTCCCACTGTCTGACCTCATGCTGCTGCTGTGGCTGATGCCGTGACCTACACACTCTGTCATTGTGCCACTGTCTGACCTCATGCTGCTGCTGCCATGACCTCCACACTGTGTCATTGTGCCACTCTGTGACCTATTCCGTTTTTGCCACCTCCAGAAGTCCCTTGTGCCACTGTCTGACCTCATGCTGCTGTGGCTAGCGCCGTCACCTCCACACTCTGTCACTAATGTTGCACCTGAGCTCTCAGCTTGTTTTTTTTTCCAGCTTTCTCTGGTATGACTTTATCAGGGAACATTTCCCGCTTGAGTTTTTTGGTCTGTTTTTTTTCCCCTAAGTGCCCAGGGGAAATTTATAGTGAACCGATTCTAAGAGCGGCGGCAGTCATGGCGTGTCATACTAAAACACAACAAGTATGAAGATCAAACCAAGCTCCCTCTGCATATTTTAAGCATGGCACAACGTTCTACAGCACCCTGCAGCTATGTGCAGCCTGGAAATAGCTGTTTTTTAACGTGATTTGTGCGAAGTAATTCGGAACAAAAATTATTTTTTGCAAAAAATTCGGCGAAGTGAACAAAACGAATTTTGGGAAATTCGCCCATCTCTAATGGTGGGATGAGTGCACAGACACAACTGTTGTTGAATTACCAAATGGTCCTGGCCATGTCCTCATCCATTAGGCAAGGTAGAAGTGTTTCCTGGTCCTCTTGTCCCACCATTTGTGTTTCAACAGGAACAAGACTTGCGGACTATAAACATAATAATTCAATGATTGAATTATTTACTACACTTTTCCAAACACTTTCGGAAATTAGCAAATATTTAGGAAAAAAGCATGCTATTAATAAAAGTAGTTCCACTGCAGTTCTCTGCTGCAACAGAAAAGTCGCACCAAAAACAAGTCAAAGCCACACCAAGTAAATATAACCTAAGACTTTCTGTATTAATACCGATTCATTTTTAACAATCAAGTGGCAACCGCTGTCTACTTGATTGCATATAACTTAATGGGGCACATTTATTATGGCAAGTGCGACAGAATTCTGCCCTAATTTGCAGCAAGTTACCGGCTTACGTGGTTTACATTATATCAACTATAGCACTTCCAATATTTGTGCAATAATCACACAATGCTAATATATATTAAAAAAAAAATATCAATTCATTTTTATTAATTAATTTTAAAATGTTGCACAGTGCAATTCCAAATGGGAAGAAAAGTAATGGTCAGAAACAGAGGGGATGTACAGCATATAATCAGTAGCACCTAAGCAAAATGCATGATACAGTAAATAGATTAAGTATAATTAAGTATTCTCTAGTTGATAAAAACACACAAAAATAATATCAATTTATAATATCACTAAACTCAACCTGATACCAAGTACAGGTTATAAATAGTTAAACAATAAGTGCATTAGCTCCATGATACGTATAAAGTAGTATATTTGTTTACAAAAAAGTAAACTACAACATCAATACCTAAGTAACAAAATGCAAAGTACAAATATTAGAGAATAAAAGTATACATTACCCCTATGCTGCAGGCCACCACAGGAGGAATGGAGTTCCAACGCTTGTTTAGCGAGGGCTTTGTCTCGGGTCAAGGGACCATCTGATATAGGTTTTAGACAATTTTTAGACACTCCTGCACCTCTTCCTTCAAAAGGCCATGTCATTAATGGAAAGGGGGCTTGACTTAGCATGTGACATTGTGTGGCAAAATTTTGCCGCAATTAGCATTTAGTAAGCCAATGAATAGAAGAGCTAAACTAGACAGTCTAAGCATGTGCCAGATTATTCAACATTGTGATAGCTTTGGGGCATTTTAAGATCTAATTTTACACTGTTTAAGTATTAGAGAAAATTGATAAAGCTCCCCCACTGTGTTACTGGTGGTCCCTTGGCCACCAGTAGGGCACTTACATACCATCGTGTGCAGCTTGTGGCTGATTGGCTGCAGTGGTCATATGCCACTCCCTCACTTCACTGTTCCGAAATGAACAGTGGCTGCAACAGTGACATCCTTTTGGGAAAAAACAGAATGCAAACAGAAAACTGGTGAGACCCAGTGTTGGAGCAGAGGTGAAAAAGGTGACTTTAGGCTTTTTCTTTTTTATTATTATTTTGCAGCATCAGTAGCCTTGGAACTGTGTGGATAACGAGCTGTGGATACTGATACATTTGCATTCTATTTTGGCACATATCTATACATTAACTATGTACTGTATTTTTTAATGTAGCGTCTGTTTATATACATATGTTTGTACACATGATATTTAATTAACACACTTGCACTTGTAAATGCATCATGTTATGTACTGTATGCACTGTATGTTTATGAACTGCCTTATTAATTTATCAGTGTCACATTCGCTATGTACTCTTTTTCCTTTTCCGGTAATAACTGTTACATCGTAACTTTTTTTTAAGTTAGTGTTTTAAATATTTCTTTTAAAATATATTTTTGTGGATATATTTTTTATTCAATTGATTTACAAAATCGATTTAGCACATTTAATTCTTTGTAGGCAATTTCTGTAATTTTTAGATGAACTGGACAACCCCTTAAAAATATATTTTTACACTTTCTCCCAACACATTATAAGCGCCAGGAAAATAATAATAGGACAAAAAACACTAAGGTTAAGTCCACACAGTATATGTCAAAGCCTGTTAGCCTGTGACCTATGGTCCTCTGCCCCATCACAGTGTTCAGTCATAGACAGTCATTCCGAGCTTATTATATAGACATAACCATCCCAATCTTTAAAACTACCACCTGCTACTACAACCTGCACTGTGATTTATGCTGCCCCAGGTTTTCCTATTACTGTGCCTAGAGTACTGACCAATGGCCAAAAATAGTATACTTCCAAATTTACCCATTCCTGATTAGCAATTTTTGGCAATTACATGTTTGTTTTTTTATCCCCTTTTTCCAGGAGTCACAATACTTATATTTTTTCATCAACAAAGCCATATTTAGGCCTACTTTTATTTAAAATAAGGTGTATTTTTAATACTACAATCTATATCAGTAAACAAAAAAAAAATTATTTGTGGGGTGGAATTGGGAAAGAAAACTTTTAAAGTTCCCCATGTGTTACAAAAAACATGTTTTCTTCATTCTGTACATTGCATGACTCTGGCAATGCCAAATTTCTGCAATTTTTGTTATTTGGCAACCAAAAAAACAATAATTTTGGTTATGCTTTTTAATATGTAAAAAGGAGGGTGTTCTGAACTTTTAACATGTTTTAATGTTCATGCTTTTAACACTTGTATTGATCATTTTTTCACTTACTTTTTTAGGCCCTATTAGTGCTAAATAGTGTGATTGCCTGTACACTGTGCTGAAGCCAACTCAAATGCAGATCATCACATTAGGTGGTCATCTTCTGACAGTAATCCGGCTCTTCCCAGTACCTCTGGTGCATTGGGTACTGGGGTAATAATAGCACTGACTGACATCAAACCCTAGTGATACACAAATAAACAACAACAACATTTATTTAAATAAACACTTCCTGACAACATCTTTATATGACTATTTTTATTAAAGAAATGAATCCAACACTAGTCCAACAAATCTGACATATTACAAAAGGGAAACCTGTAAAAAAAAAAAAGAAATACTTCACAAACATATATAGGCTGGATAGCCTATCCAGTGCTCAGAAAAGATTGGTAACACTCTTTTCTACACAGCAACTATCTTTTCTATAATGGGAGAGCTAGGTACCTGCTGTGGAAGATGGAGCATCACCTAGTTTTTCTGGATGCCAGATAGACTATCTAGCATTCAGAAAAGCTGGGTGACATACCCCATAGCAGGAATCCAAATTTACTATTGTAGGAAAGTTGAGTGCCTGCTGTGTTGGGTGGAGCATCTTCTAGCTTCCCTATGTAGGTCCCCTATTAGGTAGGAAGGTGTATAGATTCCAAAATAGGTAGATATATAGTCCTCCATTAAGTAGGTGGGTACACAAGCCCTACCCCCATTAATTGAGTAGATAGGTATGTAGACCCTCATTAAATAGATATTTAGGCCCCCCAGTATATAGATAGGTATATAGACCTCTTCAATTTGTAGGTCTATAAGTCCTTTCAGTAAGTAGGTATATAAATACCCAGTAGGTAGGTGGGTATATAGGTGCCCTCAGTAGGCAGGTATATAGGCCTCAGCAGTAGATAAGTAAGTAGGTATATAGGGACTCTCAGTAGGTAGGTGTATAGGCCCCCATAGTAGGTAGGTAGGTAGGTATAAAAGTCCCCTCGGTAGTTGGGTATAAAGGCCCCACAGGTGCCCTCAGTAGGTACTGTATATAGGTCTCCTTAGTAGGTTGGCATTTATATAGGTCCCCTCATTAGATATATAAGTGCCCACAGTAGTTAAGTAGGCATATAGGTACCCTCAGTAGGCAGATAGGTGAATCCAGTAGGTAGGTAGGTAAATAGGTCCTATCAGTAGATAGTTATGTATATAAGTGCCCCCAGTAGGTAGGTAGGAAGATAGGGGACCCCGGGAGGTAGTTAGATAGAAAGATGCCCCCCGTAGGTAAGTAGGAATATAGGTCCCCACAGTAAACAGATAGGTGACCCCAGTAGGTGGGTAGAAATATAGAGGTCCCCAGAAGGTAGGTGAGTATATAGGTGTCCCAAGTAGGTAAGTAGGTATATAGATGCCTGCAGTAGTTAGGTGGGTTTATAGATGCCCTGAGTAGGTAGGTGGGTATATAAGTGCCCCCAGTAGATATGTGGGTATATATATATATGTCCCCAGTAGGTTGGTATATAAGTTCCCCTAGTAGGTAGGTGGGTATGTAGGTTCCCTAGTAGGTAGTTGGCTATATAGGTGCCCCAGAACATTTGTACGTATATAGGTGCCCACAGTAGATAGGTGGATATATAGGTGCTCCCATTAGGCAGGTGGGTATATAGGTGCCCCCAGTTGATAGATGGATATATAGGTGCTCCCATTAGGCAGGTGGGTATATAGGTGCCCCCAGTTGATAGATGGATATATAGGTGCTCCCATTAGGCAGGTTGGTATATAGATGCCTCCAGTCAATATACAGATATGCCATAAAAAATTATTAATACTCACCTTTCCCTGTTCCCCAAACCAAACCCCTTCCTCTTCCATCTTGTGTCCGACGTGGGTGGTGTGGCATTATCACGCCATCCGGGAAACTATGCTCAGCAACTCCTAGGCCTCAAAACCTGAGGTAGGGTGCCTTGGTCTACATCACATCTCCAGTGCCATTCACCAGTGTGCTACACAGAAATTGACAGCAGGGAATTTTCAATAGTTGAGGAGACTTTCCTGTGTGTAGGGCCTACCAGTAATCTGCCAGATAGGGCAGATTGCTAGTTTGGGCCAGGTTTGGGACGGCAACCGATTTATCTGGGGCACGAGCCCCTGATAAAACGGCCTAGTGATGCCCTGCATGTACACATCAATAGACATATACATAGAAGGGAGACTACTGAGAAAAAGACGACAGACAGATCACTAGCCTACCATCATCTTTATTTTATTTTATATATGTGATATTACCTTTTCCCACAGGCCATGCCGCTTCTGTCTCACTGGTATCTTTATTACATATGACCTTCCAGCTCCACCACAGAGAACTCAATAATGACCGATATATGTACACACAACTCCTGCTCTCCCACTATCACACAGCAACTGGCACATCAGGACTCATGGTGAGGTATATAATGTATGATCAGGGCCGCCGTCAGAAATTTCAGGGCCCCATACAGCTGAAGTTTCCGGGCCCCCCACAGCCCCACCCTTTCCCTACTCCGCCAGTACGCCCCCCACCCCAGAAAAAGAAAAAAATATTCTGCTGTGACCTCTCCCAAAAAAAAAAAAAGCAATTGCACCATTGTTTTTCAATTTAGTTCTTGTTGGATTTCACAACGTACAGTTTATCTATATTGTACATATACAAAGGCCAGCGAATACGAACACATGATCACCCTATAATATTACTGACGAAAGCAGTATACCCAGACCAATATAACCAAATAAAGACCAAATAAACTGCAACATCATCACCACTTTATCTACCCATACAACACTGAATTACTACCAAGTACTGTTACCGTATGTAAAGCATTATACCAAGACCAATATAACTGCCATACAGTGCTCATATAGTGGTATATACATGTGCATTTAGTGACTCACAGGTGATGTCTGATGAGTCGTTCACTTTCCTTTTTCTTTTCCATCCGCTCCACACCTCCATGATGACTTCTCCCAGCCCACTTGTCCCTGCAGAATTTACCACACAAACACCTGATACTCCTCACTTTATCATCTTCCTAACTGTGCCCCCCACATGAAAAAATACCCCATCCATAGTACCCCAAATGCTAATAATCAGGGGCGTCGCTAGGCTGTTTTATTCGGGGCTCGGGCCCCGAATAAAACTCCCTGTGCCCCGAGTCTCCCGGGCTCCAGGCCGCTGCCGTGGGCTTGGAAGCACCGATGGCCCTTCAGCTGCATGTGCGTTCGCTGGACGCACATGCACTGCGGGGGTTCTGCGGAGCAGAGGTGAGCGCTCCCTGGTCCGCAGCCCATTTGTCGGACCGGCTCTGGGTCCAAACACTGGGGGGGCCCGCCGGGTCCTCACTGCGCTGAGGACCGCCGCGGACCGTGCGCCTCAGCCGGCGCGTGCGATGATGTGATGTCATCGCGACGCTGCCTCTCCTCGGGCGCACAGCGCGTCATAGGCCGTGCGCCCAAGGAGCTGCCGGAGGAGCGCGGTCTGAAGAGGCGGAGCGCGCTCGCCGGGGGAGTTAAGGTGAGTTTTAAATTTGTTGTTATTTTTAAAGGTTTACCTGCCTCAGTGCCCCCATATACTGCCTGTGCCCCATAATGCCTGCCTGTGCCCCCATTATACTGCCGGTGGCCCCCATTTTACTGCCTGTGGCCCCCATATCCCTGCCTGTGGCCCCCATATCCCTGCCTGGGGCCCCCCATATTCCCTGTCGTGCCCCTTTAATGCCTGTCTGTGCCCCTAAAATGCCCTGCCTGTGGCCCCCATATATTTAGCCTGTGCCCCTATAATGCCTGCCCCCCTTTTAATACCTGCCTGTGGCCCCATTTCCCTCCCTGTGGCCCCCAAATACTGCCTGTGCCCCTTATAATGCCTGCCTGTGGCCCCCATATACTGCCTGTGCCCTATAATGCCTGCCTGTGGCCCCCATATCCCTGCCTGTGCCCCCATAATTCTGCCTGTGGCCCCCATAATTCCTGCCTGTGGCCCCATATGCTGCCTGTGGCCCCCCATATCCCGGCCTGTGGCCCCCATATACTGCCTGTGCCCCTATAATGCCTGCCTGTGGCCCCCATATACTGCCTGTGACCCTTAATACTGCCTGTGGCCCCCATATCCCTGCCTTTTGCCCCCATATATACTGCCTGTGGCCCCCATATCCCTGCCCGTGGCCCCATATTACTGCCCGTGGGCCCCAAAATTCCCTGCCTGTGGCCCCCATATCCTTGCCTGTGCCCCTATAATACCTGCCTGTGGCCCCCATTTCCTGCCTGTGGCCCCCATATACTGCCTGTGCCCCTATAATGCCTGCCTGTGGCCCCATATGCGGGCCTGTGCCCCCCTATATACTGTCTGTGGCCCCCATATCCCTGCCTGTGGCCCCCATATGCTGCCTGTGCCCCTATAATGCCTGACTGTGCCCCCCATATACTGCCTGTGGCCCCCAAAATGCCTGCCTGTGGGCCCCATTTCCCTGCCTTTTGGCCCCCATATGCGGGCTGGGGGGCCCCCCATATACTGCCTCAGTGCCCCTATTTACCTTCTTGTGGCCCCTATATACTGCCTCAGTGCCCCCATATACTGCCTGTGGCCCATATACTGCCTGGTGCCCCCCTATATACTGCCTGTGCCCCCCTATTTTACTCCCTTTGTGCCCCCCTATATACTGCCTGTGGCCCCTTATACCTGCCTGTGGCCCATATACCTGCCTGTGGCCCCATATACTGCTTCAGTGCCCCTATATACCTAACTGAGGGGACTGCTATACCTAAAATTTAAAAGGAGTTGCTGGAAATGTGAGGATTCTAAGATATTTGTGTCCAAATCCTCAGGGACGAGTATTGGCGGGAGCAATCAGCATGAAGGTGTGAACCGGATGGAGAAGAAAGGGAAAAGTGAACGACGCTGATCAGAAAAGACGCTCCGGTGAGTCACTAAATGTAACTGCAGTGTAATCACTTATATTTTCTGCAGAAGCGTCTACATACAACTAGTATCTACCACTATATGGTTTACTAATATGGCAAATGGTATATGTCTTCAGAGCCTGTGGGACAGCTGATAGTCACATGTGGGGTCTGGCAGGATTTTTGATCCTTATGTTTGTAATTGTTTTTGGGTCTTGGTTTTGTAGGAGGGTTTTAGTAACAATCACTTGTCTGGTAGATTTTGCCCATGTAAACGGGTGGATTATTTGGGGACCCGTTTAGGGGTTTTTGTCATATGAAGGTGAGAAATTTTTGAAAAGTAAATTTTTTCATTTTGGGGATTTTTTCTGTACAGTGGGCTGCTGAGGAATGGGGGACTGTGTGGGATGTTTCAGAAAATTTGTGACAGGGGAAAACAAGGGTTTTTTTGTTAAAAAAAAAAAAACCACAGTTCCAAAGAGGCGGTGAAAAATGTTGTTTGAACCCCGCCCCACCCAAAAAACAAAAAAGGGCCCGAGCCCCGGTTTTTTTTGGAAACCCCAGCAACGCCCCTGATAATAATTACCATCTGAAAAGGAGGTCAAAGGGGGGGGGGTGGAGGGGTTTGGGGGGGGGAGGGTTGAGTGTCCCGGGGCAGGGGGGAAAGGAGGGAAGGGTGGAGGGAGGGCTGGGGTGTCAAGGGGCAGGGGGGATGGTGGGAGGATGGGGGGGAGGGGCTGGTGTCCCGGAAAAGGGGGGGGTGGAGGGAGGGGCCCGAGGTCCTGGACAGGGGGGTGGAGGGAGGATGGAGGGAGGGCTGAGTGTCCAGGACCGGGGGGGATGGAGGGAGGGCTTTTTGAGGGTCCAGGAAGGGGGGGGATGGGGGGGGGAGGGCCCGAGGGGGCCAATGGGGGGGGTGGAGGGAGGGCGAGGGCCAGGACAAGGGGGGGATGGAGGGAGGGCTGGGGTCCGGACAGGGGGGGGTGGAAGGGGGCTGAGGGTCCAGGGACAGGGGGGGGGGGGATGGAGGGAGGGCTGAGGGTCCGGACAGGGGGGGATGGAGGGAAGGGGTGAGGGTCCCGGGGCAGGGGGGGGTGGAGGGAGGGGGTTTGGAAGGGGGGGAGGGGGGCTGAGGGGGCCCGGACAGGGGGGGGTGGGGGGGGAGGGAGGAATGGAAGGGGGGGGGCGCGAGGGTTAAGGGCAGGGGGGGGGGGAGGGAGGGGTGAGGGTCCCGGACCCGGGGGGATGGGAGGGAGGGCCCGAGGGGCCAGGACAGGGGGGGAAAGGGGGGGGGGGGCTTGGGGGGGGTCCCGGACAGGGGGGGTTTGGGGGGAGGGGTTTAGGGGCCTGGACAGGGGGGGAGGAGGGGGGGCTGGGGGGGTCCCCCGGACAAGGGGGGGGGTGGGGGGGGGGCCCCCAAGGGGGGGAGGGGGGGTGGGGTTTCCCCGGACGGGGGGGGGGGGGTTTTGGCGGAGGGTTTTTAGGGGCCTGGACAGGGTTTGGTTGTATGGAGGGGGATTCAGGGGGGAATGGTGTGTGGCCAATGTATGGGGGGCCCGGGTTGAGTACTTTATGGGGGCCCTGGATGGGGGGGGCATTTATGGGGGCCCTGGAAGTGGGGGCCCCCTTTTATGGGGGCCCTGGAGTTGGGGTGGGGGCAACTATATGGGGGCCCCGGAGGGGGGGAGGCCTTATAAAGGGGGCCCCGGGTGTGGAGTGGGGGGCTATATGGGGCCCTGGGGGGGGTGGGCACTATATGGGGGCCCTGGAAAATGGGGGCATTATATGGGGGGCCCTTTGGGGTGGAAATGTGGCCCTTATAAAGGGGGCCCCGGAGTGGGTTGGGGGGATTGTATGGGGGCCCTGGGGTGGAGTTTGGGGGATTTTATGGGGGCCCTGGAGTGGAGTGGGGGGATTGCCATGGGGGGGGCCCCGGAATGGGGGCACTATATGGGGGGGCCCCGAAGTGGAGTGAGGCCCTGTAAGGGGGCCCCGAATTTGGGGGGAATTTTATGGGGGCCCCGGAGTTTGGGGTTTAGGACCCCCGTATGGGGGCCCTGAAGGTTTTTTTTATACAAAGAGGGGCCGGGACTGTGTGAGGGGAGGGGCCCCCCCGGCCCCCAAATTTTACAGATTTAAACCCCACCCCCCCCGGGTTTTTCCCGTCGGGATGAAAATCACTATTCAAATCTTTGAGGCCCCCCCCCCCTTTGGGGGGACCTCACTGATGTCATCTGTAATCCCGGCAGAAGGGGGGGAGGGAGGGGGGACGGGCCCCGAAGCCCTGGAGCTTTTAAAAGTAAGCAACTGGGGCTGCGCTGTGACTGGGGGGGGCCTTCTTAAAACAGTGCCCGGGCCCCCCTTTTAGTAAATTTTTAAAAGGGGGGCAAGGGCCCGAAAGGGAAAAATTTCCGAAATTTTTTTTGTAAGCAGGGGGGGGGATTTACAGCGGGGGGGGCCCGGGCCCCCCCGTGCCCCATTTCTCTCCGGGCCCCATAGACCAGGGACCCCTTTACTGGCTTTATGGCGGGGCCCGCTTTTCTGACTTCTTAGGGGCTGATTACATAGATGCAGTGGGTCAGCTAGGGGGACAGGTGTAAGGGGTCAGAAAGGGCGACTTCAAAAGGGTTGTTTTGTTTTCTTTTTACCATGGAAAAAAACCCTTGCTCTGCAGAGGGTGTAGACAAAAAAAGGGATAGAAGAGATTTTTTTTATTAGATCATTTGCCTAATTTATTATTTTAGATTGCACATAATTAACGTAGTTGCACATAGGTTTTAATATCAACCAGCAAGAGATTGTGTCACCACAACTGGAAGCAATCTGTCACTGAATGGAATACAGTATGTACTGTACGTCTACTGTAGCTGTAATAATAAGCATCTGCTCCATTCAGTACCATGGACAGGAGACCTGAGCTCCGCTGTATGGACGGGGTGACTGGTCATACATTTTTTTTATTTGCAGAATTCCCAAAACCCGTGGGTCTAAAAACTGCAGCCCCGCAAATACCCCTCCTATCATGCCCATGGCAAAAAAAGGCAGGAGGGGGAAAAAAAAGTTATGGGGAGAAGCTGGAGAGCAAACAGTTAGGAAGCATTGATGTAGAACAGTGATCCCCAATCTATGGCACTCCAAATGTAGCACAACTACAACCCCCAGCATGCGCTGACAACAAGCGGCTACTGTAGCATGATGGGAAATGTAGTTTTCTAAAAGCTGAAGAGCCACAGGTAAAAAAAAACATTGATGTTTGAATGTGGGTCCCCAATCATGGATTCCCTTTCTAAAAAACTACAATTTCCTTTTTATTTCTGACAACAATCGGCTGTCTGGGCATGCTGGGAAATGTAGTTTTGTTACAGCTGGAAAGCTGCAAGTAAGGAAACAATGCAGACTGTCTTTGTTGCCCTAAGCAACCAATCAGAGCAATAGAACAAATTAAAGCTGTGCTCTGATTGGTTGCTAGGAAATGAAAGCTTTGCTCTGTTTTGGTTTCTTTAAAAAATTTAAAGTTTGGGGTCTGATTGGTTTTCTTAGAAATGAAAAACAGGGCCCTTTGGGTTGGGTTGGGGAAAAGGGGAAAGCTGTGCTCTGATTGGTTGCTAAGAAATGAAAGCTGGGCTCTGATTGGTTGCTTAGAAATGAAATCAGCTCCCTGGTTGCTGGGAAATGAAAGCTGTGCTCGGTTGGGGTTGGGTTTTTGAAATGAAAATTTTTCCCGGGGTTGGTTTTTTTTGAAAAGGAAAAAAGCTGGTTGGGGGTTTTTGGTTTGGGAAAAAATGGGGGGGCGTTGATTTTTGGTTTTTTAAGGGGTGGGGAAAAAGGGGGTTTTTTTTGGGGAAATTTTTTAAAATGTGGGGTCTTTTTGTTAAGGGGGGGAAATTTTTTAAAATGTGCCTTTTTTTTGGGTTGGGGGTTTGTTGGGGAACTTGGGTTCTTTTGGTGGGAAAAAAAACTGGGGATTTTGGGGGTGGGTTAGGGGTTTCTTTTGGGGGGGAAAAGGGGGGGGGTTTTAATAGGATACAGTTTTGAAAATTTTTGGGGGGGCCATTAAAAATTTGGGGCAGTTGGGTGCAAGGGGTTCCCCCAAGTGGACAAATACAATTTTCCCTGTTTCTTAAAAGGGTGTGGGGGTTTGGGAGGGAAATTTTTTTTTTTAGGTTTTTGTAATGGGGGGTGAAAGGCCAAAATTTTTGGGAAAAGGTTAGAAAAGAGATTAAATTAATTCAATTGTAAAAAAAAACTCCCAGTTATTGCTAAAGCTATTAAAACGGGGGCTTTTAGGGGGGGGAAAAAGTAGGTTTTTTTAACAGGAACAATTAAAGGGGGCAGAAAACTTTGTTTTTTTAAAACGGGGAAATCAATTTTTTAGGCATTCCAAAACGGGGGTTTGCACAAATTTAAAATTATATGTTTTGCAAAAATTTGGGGAAAAGGGAATTTTTTTTTGGGAAAGGAAAAATTTGTAAGGGAGTTTTTAAAGGGGTTTTCCTCAAATTTGGGTTGGCCTTATTTGTTTTCCCCCCCCCTGGGAGATTGGGGGAAAGGGGGGCCCCCCCCGGGGGGAAAGGGTTTCTTTTTCTTATTGGCCAAGGGGGGTTGGGGGGGGTTAAAAATCTTTGTTTTAGCATTGGGAAATTTGTTTGGCTTCGGGGGTTTGGGGGGTTTTTTATTTTTTTAAATTTTGGCCCTTTCGCCCTGGCCAATTTGGCGCCCCCTAAAATAAAATAATAATAATAAAAATTGATTTTTAGATCTGTGAACAAACAATTTAAAGGCCCCCCGACTCGGGGGGAGGACAACACAAAAAACCCTTTTTCCCCGGGGGATGCTCTTGACCAAAATTGGGGGGCCCCATAAAATGCTTCCGGGAAAATGTTAATTTTTTGTAAAAAAAAGGAAACTTGGGGAAAAAGCACCCCGGGGAAAGAAAAAACAGTATTCACCCAAACCCTTTTTACCTCCAAATTGTAACCAAACGGGGCCCAGGAATGAAAAGGGAGGGGAGGCGACCCACCCCAGGGCCCCCCTGCTTCATCCCAGGCAGGAAGAGGGTGGAAGGAGGCATGGAGTGGACTGAATTTTTCATTGGAGGAAAGGAAGGTGAAGGGGGCGCTATGTGCCATATTCGGGTAGGGGATTTTTGGGTTTCATTGTCCCCGTCCTGAAAAAAAATTTCTGCTCCCCGAAAGCCTGAAAACCCGCAAATTTAGTTTTTTTAAAATCTGGGAAAGCCACAGGTTGGGGATCACAGTTCTACATGAATGTTTCGTTACCTGTGGTCCTTCAGCTGTCACAAAACTAAATTTCTAAATGGATCATCATCACTTCCTGCCATAAACATAATAATTAAAAATTTATTTAAAACAAATATTAAAAACTATAACCCAATAAAAATTAGGGATAAAAATGTACCCTTAGTGATCTAAAAGAACAGGACAACCCCTTTAATAGTCAGCCCCTATATACTGCAGATTTATAAAGCGTCACGTTCTATATTTTATTACTGTCAATAATAATTTTTGACTTGTAATTTTGGTGCACAAGTCACAAAAAAAGAAAAGCTGGGGACCAGTCGAAGTTCATGGGGAAAATTTATGTTACAACTGTGCCCCTTAGGGGAAACCCCAAAATTTTCTGTGTAGTGTGGGAGGTTGCGCAAAGCTGGAGGTTTCCTTCCTAGCCCTGGGTAAGCCTCTGTTCACACTCATGTTTTGGGTTTTCATCAGCTTCTGCACTGAATTCAAAGGTAAAACAACCCTGACACTTTTTTCTTTAACTGGTTCAGCCCTAAATTTTTTATTTTTCCGAAAACGTAACCATATAAGGACTTTACATTTAGTTTTGATTATGTTTTACTAATTTGAAAAATATTGAAAAAAAACTATTGGGCAGGGCAGAAAATTTACGATTGGAGTCTATGGAAAGCGCTGGACTTTTCTGGCGCGTTTTTACGCACTTTTTTTACAGAACTCCATAGAAATATAGGGCGATGTATGAACGTTCACTATAGTTTTAAAGAGCCGCACTCCAGTACGAACATTACGAGGTTCGCAGCACTTTGTTTTTGTAAGGGCCCCAAATAGGGGGGTGTGCGGGAGGGGGGCCCTAGAACTGTCGAAGTATGATTTTGCTTTGTTCACAATTCCAGGTACTTTATGCTGGAACGGTAAAGGGACTTTAAAAGTGGTTTACTGGGCCCGAAATGTCTCTTTGCTCTAAAAATGGCCCGATTTATGACCTGCGTGAACAGGTTCATGATTTAGGGCATTCTACACTTTATTTGACAGAAAAATTGGCGTCTAAGAGCCAAAAATCATACGTGTCGTCCATAATGCTTTGTGTTTCTGCAAAAAAACGCATGTAAAAAAGCGCCAAGAAATGCAAAACGCGGGTGTTGGTTCTTCTAATTGTGACTTTGGTGAGTATAAAAATTTATGTTTTTGTACTTATTTATGTGATGTTTTATACTATTATCATCTAAAAGTGTATAGCATTTGTTTCAGTGGGATTAGTTGTATTTTTTATTTGGGTGTATTTTGTCTTTTACTGTACATTTTTAATTGTTTGTAAAAGATGTAATAAAAAAAATATTGTTTTTTTATTTCTATAGACTGTATTGGATACAAAATTTTTTTGGTATTCTTATTTTTTAAGCACAGAAAATTGGGGCAAAAGAGAAAAAAATCTTTAATTTTTAGCCCTTTGGTGCTTTACATTTC
The DNA here is from genome assembly GCA_025379985.1 of Phyllomedusa bahiana. Classification (NCBI taxonomy): domain Eukaryota; kingdom Metazoa; phylum Chordata; class Amphibia; order Anura; family Hylidae; genus Phyllomedusa; species Phyllomedusa bahiana. Next base: position 62,636 of record JAODAL010006944.1, read on the forward strand.
TGCAAAAAAACTTGTGTAAAAAAGCGCCAAAAAATGCAAAACGCGCCAAAAGACTGATATTTTTCATCAGCTTTTGACAGACAGTGGACAAAAAACTCGGTTTTATGAACTTTTGGTTTTCAGGTTGTTTTTTTTTAAATGCCATGTAGACTTTGCCTAAAAACACCCATTTCCCTTCTGCCGAGGAGGGGGAAAAGTGCCAGTCTGTAAAAACCCTTGCACCTGCAGCAAAATAAAAAGGGCTTTCTCCTGATCTGAACCCAATACTGTTTAATTTTTTAGTCCGGGAAAATTTATTATGCCCAGAAACCCTGTTTACCAAAAGTCACCGCCATTTTTGCTGCCCCAGCAGCGGGCGGGAAAAAGGCTGGGAAGTGACCCCAATAAGGTTGGTTTTTTGTAAGGTACCCGGAGCAAATGCAGCCCACCTGTTTGGAGGGGGCCTAGAGCCAACCACCACCATCCAGGGGCCCCCCCCAAGTTTGTGGAGGGTTTTAGAGAAAAAACCACCACCTCCGGGGTTTTTCCCCACAGCGGGCGGAGGGCCCATAAAACCCTACCCACCACCCAGGGGGCCCCCCAGCTGCGGGAGGGTCCATAGAGCCAACACCACCCCCAGGGGCTCCCCACAGCTGGGGGAGGGGCCATAGAGCCAACACCCCCATCCAGGGGCTCTCAAAATTTGCGGGAGGGTCCAAAAAAAAACCAAATACGGGGCCCCCCAACAGTCTGGGGGTCCTTTAGAGCCAACCCCCCACCATCCGGGGGCCCCCAACAGTGCTGGGGGGGTCCATAGAGCCAACACCCCCCACCACAGGAGCTCCCACAGCTGCTGGGGGCCATGGGGCCCCCAACACCCACCCTTTCCAGGGGCCCCACAGCGGCCTGGAGGGTTTTAGAGCCAAAACCCCCACCCAGGGAGCTCCCCCCAGTGCTGGGGGTCCATAGAGCCAACCCCACCCACCCCAGGGGGCCCCCCCCGCTGCTTTTGGGTCCATGGGGCCACACACCAACCCAAGGAGCTCCCCAGCGGGCTGGAGGGTCCATAAAAGCCAACACCACCTTTCAGGGTCCCCAAAAGCTGCCTGGGGGTCCTTTAGAGAAACCAAAACCCCCTTTTTCAGGGGCCCCCACAGCTGTGGGGGGTTTCCTTTAGAGCCAAACACCCCATCCGGGGCCCCAAACAGCTGTTTGGGGGGGGTCCATAGAAAAAAACACCCCTTTCCGGGGCCCCCCCCAAAAGGCTGCTGGAGGGTCCATAGAGCCAAAAACCCCCATCCGGGGGGCCCTTCCAAAAGCTCCCGGGAAAGGGGCCATTAGACCCAAACACCCCCCTTTCCCAAAAGGGCCCCCACGCTGCGGGGGGGCCCATTTGCCCAGGAGCCAACACCCCCATTCGGGGGACCCAGCTCCCGGGGAGGAACCCACGGGGCCCCCAACACCCCCAAATCCAGGGGTTTTCCACAGCTGGGAGGATTTTTGACCCAAATACCCCAAACCCCCCCAAGGGGGGCCCCCACACGGGGCCCCAATTTTGGGGTTGGGAAAATTAGGGGGCGGGGTTAAGAAATTGGAAGTCTTTGGTCCTGCTTTCCCAAAAACCAAATGTCATGTTACCCGGGGACTGGTTGTTTCTGGTTTTAAAAGGGCTGTTAGTCTTAAAAAAGGGCATACATCCCAAAATCTCCCTTTTTTGGCCCGGGGGGGGGTCCGCATTTGGGGTCCCCCCCCGCCCCCCCGGGGGGATTTGGGCCCAATTTCCCCCGCTGCCTGAAAGCGTCCCGCTACTCTTGCGCCGCCGGCCGCCCCTACAGGGGGTGAAAGGGGCCCGCTGCGCCCCTCACCCCCCCCGCGGTTTCTCACTGTGCGGGGAGGAGGCGGAGGGTCCGCTCCCCCCCTACCCCCCCTCCCCTTTATGTCCCGGTTTGTCGGGTGCGCGCCGTGCATACGGGTTTAGCGGCCAGGAGAAGTGCGCGGGGCTGCGGGGGAGTGACGGGCAGCTGCTCCACTTCCCCCCTGCGCCGTGAGGAGATCGGGCGGGGAAAGGCCCGTGTGGCGGGGAAGCCTGGTGGGGGGTAGTGCGATTTTTTTAAATTTTTTTTTTATTAGCTTTAGGGGGCCTTCCCTGGAAACCCGGACGGGCAATCCCTTTGGAAAACAATGGGGGCATCACCGGGCAAAAAGGGGGGCATACCTGGCAAAAAAAGGGGGGCAAAAACCTGAAAACAAAAGGGGGCACAAACCGGGGAAACCCAGAGGGGGGAAAATACCTGGTTTAACAGATGGGGGAAATACCTGGCAACAATGGGGGGCCACAAAACCTGGCTAAAAAAGATGGGGGCACTAATCGGCAACAATGGGGGAAATTACCTGGCAACAAGGGGGGGCCCCTATCCCCTGGAAACCCAAGAGGGGAAATTCCCGGGCAAAAGAGGGGCTTTCTATCTGGAAAACAGGGGGACATCTAACCTGGCAAACAAAGGGGGGGGCACTTTTTTGGCAAACAATGGGCACCCCGGGCTAAACAGAGGGGGCACTACCGGGGTAAAATTTGGGGGCACCTACCTGGCTAACAATGGGGGGGGCCAACCCTCCCGGGCCCTAACAATGGGGGGCCCCAACCTTGGCTAAAAAATTGGGGGGGGCCCCTACCTGGCAAACCCAAGGGGGGGGCAAAACCCCGGGGTTTAACAAAGGGGGGCCCACCCTCCCTGGTTTAAAAATTTTTGGCTCAAACCCCGGTTCAGGGGGGCTTCTACCTTGGCTACAAGGGGGCATCTCCCGGGCCCTTTAAAAGGGGGCCCTCCCTGGTTATGGGGGGTACTCCCTTTGGTAAAAAGGGAATTACCGGGGCCTTTTTCCCCAAAGCTGTTTTTGCGTTAGGGGGAGTGGGGGGTGGTTTTTTGAAGGGGCGGGGGCTAGGGAAAAAGAGGGGCGTTGCCCAATGCTAATTTTTTCCCAGGCCGCGGTAGGGGGCCCCCGCCCCCACAAACAATCCCCTGTTTTTTCTTTTTCCCAAAATTTGGGAAAAAACTATGTAAAAATGGGGACTTGACTGCTGGGGCTTGTGCTGTTTGTCCTGCAATAAAAAAAAAAATTTTCAAAAATTGTATTTAACAGCCCTGGTTTACAAAAATTGCAGTTTAATTTGGTTGTGAGGACCCTGTTTTTGGTGAGGCCATTTCTACCCAATGACTCCCCAATATCTGAACCTAAATTTTTTTCCCCTGAAAAATTGGAAAAATTTCCAAATTTCCCATGTGTGTGTCTCGGGCCCTTGTGGATTTTTACCCCTTTTGAAAAAATAAAAATTTCCCAGAAATAGGGGTTTAACTTGAAAGGCCCCTAGGGGGATAAAGTGGAAGTGGGCCCCCAGCTACCTTTCCGCCACTTTAAAAATTTCTGGTATCCCCTTAAATGTGGAAAGGAGGGGCTTTTGGGCCCCCTCGGGCTGCGGGGCCCGTCCCGGGAGGAAAGCGACGCAAACCTCTGCACCCCCTGAAGCTGCCCCTGCCTGCTTGACGAAAAAACCTCCCTTTTCCCTTCCCTTTGCGCGGAGTGCCCCCTTTTAATTGGTCGCTTAGGGAAATTGTGGGCTGTTTTAAAAAAGCATTAAAAGATGAAAGTGATTTAAATTTTAGGACGGGATGTGCGTCCTCATTTACGCATGCGGGAATATGTCCCCGCTATATAACAAAAAGCTTAAAAATTAAATTTATAAAAATTGCAGAAAAAAAGCTAAACCTTGAAAAGACGTTTTGCTTTTGCCCAAAACTACATTGTGCCAAAACCTAATGGCCCTTTTTGGGCGGGGTCTATTTTATTCACTTGGAAAAGGACATACAAACACCCCTATATACCCAACATACACATTTATATAAAACACAAAATTCAAAATTTATTTACAAATACTTTCCCAAAATTATTTTACACAAACACACATTTTATATATGCACACTTTATATGCTTCCCAAAAATAAAATACCGAGGGGCAACCCCATTTATCAGGGCAATATGTATTACACACACACTACATAGGAAAAAACCCAAATGCAAAAATATTTTTTTAACACACACATGTGTCCCAAACCCCACACAAACATTTTTTATCCCATCCCCCGGGCCTTTATTGGGGTTTCCCCATGTTAGTAAGGGGTTGGAAACCCCCTTTTTTCCCTTCAGAACTGCCTAAAATTCTTCGTGGCATAGTTTCCCCAAAAGGGTGTTCCCAACGTGCTAAAATGGTCCCAAAGGGGCCCAAAAAGGGAGTCCCAAAAGAAAAAAATTCCCCACCCCAAATGACCCCCCAAACCACCCCGCTTGAACCTTTTGATACAAGGCGGGTTTGGATCCATGCTTTCATGTTGTTGACGCCAAATTCTGCCCCCTAAAAACCCCGGAAATGTCGCAGCAGAAATGGAAAACTCATCAGGAAACCAAGGCAACGTTTTTCCAATCTTCTACTGTTCCAAATTTCGATGAGCTTGGGCAAATTTTTGGGGCCTCAGTTTCCCGTTCCCTTGCTGTAAGGGTGGCCCCCCGGTGTGGGGGCTTCTTTCTGTAGCCCAAACTGCCCCAAAGTTTGCCCTTCCCGTGTGTTCAGAGATGCTTTTGCCTACCCCTTTTTTTAAAGGGGGGGGCTTTTTTTGAGTCCCCTGTTGCCTTTTATCAGCTTTGAACCCCTCTGGCCCCTTCTCCCCTTTTACCTCTGGCAATTTAAAAAAGGGGGTTTTGCCACAGGACTGCCCCTCAATGGATGTTTTTTCTTTTTCGGACCATTTCTCTGTAAACCTAGAGATGGTTTTTGGGGTTTAAAAAACCCAAGGGGGATCAAACAGTTTCTGGAAAAAACCCCAGCCAGCCCTTTTTTTTTGGGAAAAAACAACCCCTGCCAAGTTCAAAGGCCTCAAAACACCTTTTTTCCCTTTTTTGTGCCTTCCGGGGGTTTTAATTTCCCGGAGATTGTCTTGCCCCTTTTCTTCAAGCCTAAATGACCCGAGTTGCCCCCGGGGATTGGTTTATCAGAAAATTAAATTTTTAAAAGAGCCCCGTTTTGGGCAGGTGTACCTAAAAAAAGTGGCCGTGGTGTTTATTAAAATACACATTTACCCTAGATACACCCCTTTTAAAACATTTATGGATTTACAAAAACAATATTTATATTTTTTATTAATATTAAAATATTTATATTTTATATTATATATATATAAAAATATATATATTTTTATAAAATTTTTTTTATATATTATAAATATATTTTAAAAAAAGTTTAACCCCATACATTGATTTCAACCCTTTTCAACACATTAAAATTTATTTTTTACCACACACAAAAAACAACCAAAATATTATACACACACAACACACAACATTTTGTAACACAAAAAAAAAAAAAATTAAAAAAATTAAAAAAAATTAAATATACAAAAAAAAAAAACAAAAATTTATATAAAAAAAAAAAAAAATTTTCAACAAAATTTTAAAAAAACACACAAAAAACCCCAACTAACCCCCACACATTATATTGGGTGTCGGGGCTGGGGGAGTCGGGGCCCACAGGGGAGTTGATCTTGGGGGGCCCCCACCCCCTACTGTACAAAGAAAAAAAATTAAAACCCGGGCCCCTCGGGGAAAAAAATGGCCCATTTTACCCCAAAAATACAGTTGAAAAAAAGAAATGTTTTTGTGTAGTACAATAGAAAGAGAGTCACACATTTGTCAGTCTAACATTTTTATAACACCCCCGGGTAAGTAGCTCCAAACCCCTATCCCCCTCCCCCCCCATCAATATCCCCCTCCACCCACATACAATATCCCCCTCCCCCCCAAAAAAAATATCCCCCCCCCCCCCCAAAAATTTCAATATCCTCCTCCTTTCCCCATACAATAAACCCCTCCAAACCCCATTTTCAATTTTTCCCTCCAAACCCCCAATTTCAAATTTTTCCCCCCCCAATCAAAAATCCCCTCCCCCCCACATACAAAATCCCCCAACACCCAAAAACAAAATCCCCCTCCCCCGCGCTTTTAATATCCCCCCCCACCCACATACCCTTTTCCCCTCCACCCACAAAACAATATCCCCCTCCAAACCCAATTTAAAAAATCCCCCTTTAAACCCCCCAAAAACAATATCCCCCCCCACCCCCATTCAATATCCCCTCCAAACCCCCATAAATTTTTCCCCCCCCCAAATCAAAAACACTATCCCCTCCAACCCCCCATACCTTATCCCCCTCCACCCCCCATTCCCAAATCCCCCCCCCCCCACATTTAATTACCCCACCACCCAAAAACAAAATCCCCCCCCACCCCACATACAAAATTCCCCTCCACGTTTCCCTTGGTCAAGCTCCCCCACCACCTTCTAAAATAAACAAACCCGCAAGAAAGTAAAATCAAAATCCATCACCGGGTCAATCAGGGACAATGTACGCTGGCATTATACCGGGCGATATAACCTACAAAAAACCCGGGGATATAGGACCACATTGAGGTCAAAACACCAGATCAGGTATAACCTAAAAACCCCACCCCCATAGGACCAAAAGGGTCAGGGGCACCCCGCCCCAGGAAAAACCTACAACACCCCCATATAGAGACCCCCTTTGAGGTCAGAACCGCTCGGTATAAACCCACAAAACCCCCATATTTCAGGAAACCCCATAAAAGGGGCAGAAAACCAGCTCAGGTAAACCTACAAAAACTGCCATATAGAGAATCAAATAGAGGTCAGACACCAGCTCAGGGTTTAAACCTTAAAACCTGCCATATGGGGGTTTACATAGAGGTCAACCCCCACCCCGGTATAAACCCTTTAAAAACCCCCCCCTTTGGAGACCACATAGAGGTCCCGGGCACCAGCTCAAAGGGATAAATACAACATGCCCTATAGAGCCACAATTTGAGGTCCGGGCACAGCTCAGGTATTTCTACAACACCGCCCCCTATTGAGACCCCATAGAGGTTGACACCAGCTTTAAAGGGATTAAACCCCAAAAACCGCCCCTATAGAGGGCCACTTTGAGGGCCAGGGCACCCGTCGTATAACCTACCAAAACCCCTTTAGAGACCACTTAGAGGGGAGACCCCCGCTAAAGGTTTTAACCTACAACACCGCCATATAGAGACCAAAATAGAGATCAGACACCAACTCAGGTAACTTCTACACGCCCCTTAGAGACCACTTTGAGCTCCGAACACCAGTCAGATATTTAAACCCAAAAACCCGCCATAAAGAGACCACATAGAGGGGCAGGACACCCGCCCCCAGGTAAAACCAACCCAAAACCGCCATATAAAGACCCCCCTTTGGGGTTTAGACACCCGCTCGGTATAACCTTTCACCCACCAACCTTTTAGGGGACCCCACAGAGGTCCCGACACCAGCTCAGGTTTTAACCCCAAAACCCACCATATAGGACCCACCCTAGAGGTTGACACCCCCTCAGGTCACATCACATTACAGTGAATACAGCACTGTTTTTAAAATTTTGAAGTTAAAAAAACCCCCGAAAACAGGGCTCACCGGAAGGGCTTGAATTTAGGGGGTCGTTCTCTTGTCTTTATGAAGGGGCGTTCTTATTCTCCTTTTCTTCTGCATCCCTTCCACCCCCGCCATGGGTTTCTTGTCCCAGCCACAAAACTTCCCCTGCAGAAAATTTCAAAACAAAATTATCTTAAAATCCTCCCCCTTTCCAGCACCTCTTTTTCCTATTCCCACCTCCTGTACAAAAAATACCCGGGGTTGGGAGAGCAGGTTTCAATCCTTTTAAATTAGAGGGTTTGGGGGGTGGGGAGAACTGGGGGAGAACTAAAACCCCCCGGAGATAAAGCTACAAAAATATTTTATTTTTATATAATAATATATATTTTATATATATTATCCCATTATAAAACAAAACACATAATATAGATTTCAAAACCATTTTAAAATAAATTAATTATATATATTTATATTTTTTAATATATATTTTATATATATTTATTTTTGAATTTTAGTTTTAATTTAAAGGGGTTGTCTCACTACAAGGATTGCTTTTTATGTTAAAGATCTTGCAAAAACAAGTCACTTTTCAATATGTGTCCATTAACAGTGTCCTACCTATTCTGAGATATCCTGTCTTGTATGGGTTGCATCAGCTCCTCAGGTCACTATAGCTACAGACCAGTTTGATCTCTCCTGATAGGCTGCCAGCACTGGTCGCTATAGCTACAGACCTGGCTTCTACTGCAGCCTAGTGGAAAACAGTAAACACGCCCCTGAATTCAAAATGCAACCAAGAAAACAGAACTGAGGTAAGATGAATCAATGTAGTGAGATAACCCCTTTAAGTCCTTCTAGGGTACTTGACCACTAGGGGTGAAGGTACTCTAATGTATTGCAGAATAGTCTGCTATTACCAGGGCTGTGGAGTCAGCAAGCCAAAGCCCCGACTCCGACTCCTCAATTTCCCAAACCTCTGATTCCCGACTCCGACTCCTGACTCCCTCATACATGACGCATGTTTAAGTAATACTTTTACTACTTTACTGTAGCAAAATGGTAACATCAGGCTGTTTACCAGCTTATGATACACTAATCAAGCTATTTAGGTAGAACATACACTGACAAGCAAAACACATGTGGGTAGAGTTGAAGAAAAAGCTGTATTTGTATCCGAGTCCAGTCTGCACCAACATTGGGAATGTGTAGAAGAGACCTGGGATCAGATTTTGGTCAAGATGTGCTTGAATCTGATCCAGAGCACAGAAGGATTCAGGCAGTGCTGAAAACCAAAGGTGGATTTCCCAAATACTAACAAAATAATACAAATTAACATTTTGATTTTTAGGAGCAAAACAGTAACAATGCAGTTACAGGAAAGAATCTGCAGAACTAAGCAGATGCTAAATACTTGCAAGTCAAATTTATGTATAAGATCGGTAAGATGACAATATAAAATTACAGCAGCCTCATGTACACAACTGTAGTGGATGGTGAGATAAGGAGCCTGAAAGTCACAAGTTCCAAACATTGTTATAATTTTTCTTGTCAGTGTAAAATATATTTATTGGATATGACTTTAGAACACCCAAAAATTTGTGGAGTCTCTGAATTTGTTCTGGGAAATAGTATCGCCTCCATCAGATCCTGCATACATGACCTCACATCTGATCTCATTATTTCCAGGCTAGAGAACGGCCTCTCTACACTAACTTGAGTTGGGGGCAAAGTGGTGATCACAGGGGCAACATCTCTAACAATGTCAGGGTATAAAGGAATTGCCTCAGCCACAGTCAGTTTTGATGAATGGTTAAACTCTTCTACTTCTTTGAAAGCAGGTGAAAAGTTTTGCTGAAATCTGTTTTCCCCTGGGGCAGCGCTATGCCTGCTCCATGTCATCAATTACACTCCTCATGTGATGAAGCTGAAGATATGGGAGCAGTAGCACTGGCCGGACCCACTTCCTCTTGCCCTTTGCATCGAACTAACTGGACCAACTTAGTATATATTTTGGGAGTCGGAGTCGGTCCATTTTATGACTACTCAGACTCTTACTCCACGACTCCGACTCCACAGCCCTAGCTATTACTGCCGTCCTATTACACCTGGCCTCTGAACTCTGGGTGTAAGGGTACTTTCACACAGTGCAGTTTTGGTGCAGTTTTAACTGTGCGCCAATTAAATTGCCTTTATTCCCAGCAAGCTTCTTTCGGTCGTCTAAATTGTTCAGAAAGATGTTTCAAGTAAGTCATCGATTACTGTGTTTGAAGTCAGCCGACACCTGTTGTGTATGAAGGGGGCTCAGCTTTTGAGCCCACTCCATACTTGCGCCTCCTTACTGATAGGCAGCGGTAGGCGCCCTAGTCTTCTATTTCTGCCTACCTGTCATCTCAGCCCTGCTCGTGGACCTTGGTGTAAGGCACTGCTGACACATGAGGGGTCCAATTCTTCCCTTTTCTGTGTGGCTATGGCTACACTGCATCGGACAAAAAACGTTTTTTTTTCCAATGCACGACTGCGTTTTTTGACGTGGTCACTTATCGTTTTTTTTACATTGCCCCTACAAAAGCGTCGGCGTATTGGACAACATGGTGTATAATATGCCGGCGCCAGAAGACGAGCAGAGAAAAGACGAGCGGTGCAGAGTACAGCTCGTCTTTCCGATTGTAGTCTATGATGCCGGACGAACGATCGTATTTTCGGTACTTTTAAAATTCTAAAAGCGACGAACCTACGATCGGAGAACACTGCAGTGGAGACATAGCCTGAAAGTCACACCTATGTTGACCAGCGTAGCAGGTAGTGCAGAAATAGCTGATATTTTGGACCCTGATGCCTTAGGATTGGTTCACATATGCGTCACCTATATATACAGGGATTTGCTAACTGCAAAAAAGATTCCAAAACATCTTACTTGGGCAATCGTCCCTAATCTGATGGGCATGAAGCATATAAGGTTTCCTTGTGAAACCCTCTGCAGCGGGTAACACAAAAAAGAGGTAGAAAATCACAATTTAAAACGTAATGCCTGACCTCCCCAACATGTTTCACCAGCAAACTGGCTTCATCAGGGGATAGAGTTTAAGTTTGCCTATGGCAAAATAGTAAAAATAGTGACCACTATGTGGTCTCTATATGGTGATGTTGTAGGTTATACCTGAGCTGGTGTCTGACCTCTATGTGGTCTCTATATGGCGGTGTTGTAGGTTATACCTGAGCTGGTGTCTGACCTCTACTATGTGGTCTCTATATGGCAGTGTTGTAGGTTATACCTGAGCTGGTGTCTGACCTCTATGTGGTCTCTATATGGCAGTTGTAGGTTATACCTGAGCTGGTGTCTGACCTCTATGTGGTTTCTATATGATGGTGTTGTAGGTTATACCTGAGCTGGTGTCGGACCACTATGTGGTCTCTATATGGCGGTGTTGTAGATTATACCCGAGCTGGTGTCTGAGCACTATGTAGTCTCTATATGGTGATGTTGTAGGTTATACCTGAGCTGGTGTCTGACCTCTATGTGGTCTCTATATGATGGTGTTGTAGGTTATACCTGAGCTGGTGTCGGACCACTATGTGGTCTCTATATGGCGGTGTTGTAGGTTATACCCGAGCTGGTGTCTGAGCACTATGTGGTCTCTATATGGCGATGTTGTAGGTTATACCTGAGCTGGTGTCTGAGCACTATGTTGTCTCTATATGGCGGTGTTGTAGGTTATACCTGAGCTGGTGTCTGAGCACTATGTGGTCTCGATATGATGGTGTTGTAGGTTATACCTGAGCTGGTGTCTGACCTCTCTGTGGTCTGTATATGGTGGTGTTGTAGCTTATACCTGAGCTGGTGTCTGACCTCTATGTGGTCTCTATATGGCAGTGTTGTAGGTTATACCTGAGCTGGTGGTAGCCGGCGGTACCTCATTGCTCCCGGACGTCAGGTCCCATTCTCCTTTTTACCAGCCCGGACATACCTCTTACCACCCTACTGGATACTAACTTTGCCTGCTTTGGTGCCTTTCATTTAGCTATAAATATTACCTCATACTAGCAATTGGCATTACTACATTAGATGTCTCTTGATAAAGGCGGTTGCCGAAACGTTGATATACTATATGACATCTGCAACATACTAGATGGCATCTACTATACTTATACCTATGTAAAGCACTTGTTTAGTATACTTTTTTGTATCATTTTTGGCACCCCACCTTTGTTCTATTATTATCTAAGCCCTCTTTTGTAAATAAACTACATTTATACGCATTATACATTGATGTGCAGTGGATCTATACTCTTTTATACGTGGCTTTACTGCCTTTCCACAATTTTCACCCGCCTCCTCTTATCCAGGTGTGCGTGACCATCATTTGAATATACCTGAGCTGGTGTCTGACCTCTATGTGCTCTCTATATGGCAGTGTTGTAGGTTATACCTGAGCTGGTGTCTGACCTCTATGTGGTCTCTATATGGCGGTGTTGTAGGTTATACCTGAGCTGGTGTCTGACCTCTATGTGGTCTCTATATGGCATTGTTGTAGGTTGTACATGAGCTGGTGTCTGACCACTATGTGGTCCCTATATGGCGGTGTTGTAGGTTATATCTGAGCTGGTGTATGACCACTATGTGTCTCTATATGGAGGTGTTGTAGGTTGTACATGAGCTGTTGTCGGACCACTATGTGGTCTCCATATGGCGGTGTTGTAGGTTGTACATGAGCTGGTGTCTGACCACTATGTGGTCTCTATATCGAGGTGTTGTAGGTTACATCTGAGCTGGTGTCGACCACTATGTGGTCTCTATATGGAGGTGTTGTAGGTTATATCTGAGCTGGTGTCTGACCTCTATGTGGTCTCTATATGGCGGTGTTGTAGGTTATACCTGAGCTGATGTCTGACCACTATGTGGTCTCTATATGGCGGTGTTGTAGGTTAAACCTGAGCTGGTGTATGACCACTAAGTGGTCTCTATATGGAGGTGGTGTAGGTTATATCTGAGCTGGTGTCTGACCACTATGTGGTCTCTATATGGAGGTGTTGTAGGTTATATCTGAGCTGGTGTCGACCACTATGTGGTCTCTATATGGTGGTGTTGTAGGTTATACCTGAGCTGGTGTCTGACCTCTATGTGGTATCTGTATGGTGGTGTTGTAGGTTATACCTGAGCTGGTGTCTGACCTCTATATGGTGGTGTTGTAGGTTATACCTGAGCTGGTGTCTGACCTCTATGTGGTATCTGTATGGTGATGTTGTAGGTTATATCTGAGCTGGTATCTGGACTCTATGTGGCGGTGTTGTAGGTTACATCTGAGCTGTTGTCTGACCTCTATGTGGTCTCTATATGGTGGTGTTGTAGGTTATACCTGAGCTGGTGTCTGACCACTCTTTGGTTGTCATATGTTCCTGTAAGTGTTTGTGTTGGTTTGGAGGCCCAGTGGCCCATAATGCTGGTAAGATGCCCCTGTATACAAACATTTCCCAGGCTCCATCAGGCACTGGAAGTTCTGGTGACCCAATCAGCCAAGAGAATCCCCTGTGTTCATGCTGTGGTCTCCGACTGTGGTAACTAAAGGGTTACATGGCGGAGATCAGAGGAAGTATCCAATCCAGGCCATGCACAGAGACTGTTTTAGGAATGGTCGTTAAGGAGATAACTGACTGCAATCAGAGATCTTGAATTAGTTGAGGAATTAAAATGCAAAAGATGTGGTCTGCATTTTAATTAGACAAACCTTATTTGTCTCTATAGGAAACACTAGAGCGGTTAAAGTTTTTTCCTTGGGGAGACTTATATGCCATGCAATGCTTCCTGGGAAAATACAATATTCAAATAGGTTCTAAAGAAGAGAGCTAGGACTCTGGCGCCACCTGGTAGTAGAGGAAAGGTATAGTTATATGCAAAGACACTTATGTTCAACTGATTCCCATCTTCCAAACAGGTGTAAATACAGGGGTAGTAGTCGCTGGTGCCTGAAGGGGCCCAAAGTCCCCTCTGCTACCTGAGAAGAATCCAGTATTATAAATGACACGTGGTACGTGGGGGCCCTGTACAGGTTTTGCGCTGGGCTCTAGAACAGTGATCTTTTATAATATTCCAAGTAATTCACTGTGTTCTCAGATATGATATGTCCTGGGCATATGTGAAGATGGAATATATTAACCCCCACATACCCTCCGGCTCTTACATTGTACAAGAATCCCTCGCTGGCCCTCTCATAGGCTGCTATCATTGTCACATAACCCTCCGCCTCATACACGTCCTGCTCCTCTGCCGCCGGCTTATTGAGTGTAATTTATTACATTTAGAGATTTCATTACCCGACGCTCATTTTGTCTTCCACATAACACAATTATCAGGCTAGATTTCTTTTTAGACTCTGTTAAAATAAGATATGGCAGGTAAGAAATAGGAAATTAACATGGGGGAGCGATAAGGCTATTGTCAATCAGAAGCTTAACCCTAACCCCTCTGGGAGCTCCGCAAAATGTACTGTGGAGCCAAATGTACTGCCTTTTAGTCCAAAATACTGTCCCAATTGATTTAAAAACAGATTGGGGAATTCTGATTTTCTAATAAAATTTGACATTAGGTGGCGCTCAACACACATGGATTTATACCGCTAAAGAACTCCATATCAGCTTTGTAAATATGTATGCAGTTAGCTCCCCCTAGTGGTGGCTGCAAGCAGCTGTTGTAACATGATTTCTAGGGAAGACGTTGAGGGCGACATGTATGATTTTTGGCGCACATTTTTTTGCGCACATTAGTAGCGTAGATTGCGCCTGATTCTATGAACCTGTTCTACTGCAGGTCATAGATTTAGCGCTTTCTAGCTACAAAGCGACACTTCTGGCTCAGGTAAACCACTTCTAAAGTGCTCTACCTGTTCCAGCAGTAATGCACCTGGATTTGCTATGCTGAAGCTATAAATGTGTAGCTTTCTACCGTTGTGGTGCGCCCCACCTACAGCACGCTCCCTGATCTCAGGCGCTTTACAAAGTGCTGCGGGCGCTATATAATACGCCTAATATTGGAGTGCGCCAGTTTTCGGGCTAAAAAGATGGCAGACTTCTGGCGCAGCCCCGTACATACAGCAGGTTGGTGACCACCTTGGGTATCAACTCTGAACAGGGCAATGGAGGCACAATGTCACATTGATAAAGAGAAAAAAGGTGCTCACTTACATATGTTGAAATTCAAAGTATGTTTGCCACGGAGGAAAAGTCTCTTGTCCTGCTGTGCTTGGCAAGCTGAAGGTCCACCAGCTGAAACGTATCAGAAATCCTTCACACCAAGAAGTGTAGAAACCAGCACCAGCACCATTGAGTACAGATCTTCATTTATTTACCTGTCCATAAGTAAAAACATCCGGTAATGTGTAGGTTATAGAATACGCTTATATGTGTGAGAAAGGGCATATATTGCACATAAGACCATACAGCGGTTTAACAAGACAGGTTCCATTCAGAACAGGCCTCACCATGGTCTACCAAGGAAGTTGAGGGCACATGCTCACCATCATAAGCTGAGATGAGTGCAGCCAGCATGGCTGCAGAGATCACAGGGGTGGCAGGTCAGCCTATCAGTGCTCAGACCATTCACTGCACACTGCATCAAATTGGTCTGCATGACTGTTGTGCCAGAAGGAAGCTTTTTCTAAAGATTATGCACAAGAAAGCCAGCAAACAGTTTGCTGAAGACAAGCAGACTAAGGACATGGATTACTGGGATCATGTCCTGTGGTCTAATGACACCAAGATAAACCTTATTTGGTTCAGATGGTGTCAAGCGTGTGTGGTGACAACAAGGTGAGGAGTACAAAGACAAGTGTGTCTGCCTACATGGCATGGTGTCACGGATCGCGCCGCGACCCATGCTTTGGACTGCGGTCGTGTCCGTGCCCCTGTGTCTGGGTCCACTGTGGTTCCCTGTGCGGGGCTTACAGCGGCAGTGTCAGTATGCTCTGTACCTGCTCCTGCTGCTCAGCGCTACTCACCTCGTCCTGCTTCCACACGTGTCCGTCCTCTGTGGCTTCCCCAGCGTGTGTGTGCACCCCATAGGGCGCGTGCGCCTGCGGACATTTATAGACACAGTGCTCCTGCTTCCTGCCTGTGACCCCTTCATAAGGAACTTCCTCACTGCACTCAGGGTCAGTTTGTTGGTGTGCTTCCATAGAGCTAGACCTCTGCTGCTGAAGCTCCTGCTAGCTTAACCCTCGGGTTTCCAGTGGTTCTGCTGAACGTCTGCATTACCCTGCGCTGTCCAGCGCACCTGTCTTCCCTGCTGTCTTCTGACGTGTTGTCCTCCAGTGTCTCCCTGCTCTCTCCTGGTGCTGAATATATTCTGTCACCTGTCTGGGACTCTGTCATCTGTTCACTGCTGCAGCATCCGTCTATCAGCCTCCAGTGTCCAGCCATCCAGCCCTGCACTTCGGCTACCCACTGCGGGTATTACCATCTCTGCCCGCAGTGGGCCCTGTGGATCCCCTGGACCAGGATGTTTCTGGCTTTGTGGCCAGAAAAAGGGGGACTACAACTGCCATACTAAATGGATCCCCCCGGAGTGACTCTACCGACCTGGAAGTGAAAATAAACCGTCAGGCTCGCACCGGGGACAACTTTTAGAAGCTACAGCAGTTACCCCGTTGGATAAAGTTGTATCTGCAAGGGTCCCTACGCCAGTTCCCCCCCTTTGCAGTTCTCCGCCTCCTGCAACCCAATGTCCAGTCCCCCAGCCCGCACCTGCCTCTGCCTGCCCTTACGACGGAGACCCCCTTATATGTCCGGATCTAAACCATGTACCATAACTTCGAGGTCCTGGACACCGGGGTTTACCCGATAGAGCCAAGGGGGTTTACATACTGCTCTGGTGAACCCTTTTGGCCGGGCCTCCCCCCTCTGGGAGGGAGGGGATCCGCGACAGAGGACATCCAAGATTTTCTGTGCACCTCCAAAAAATTTTTGGAAAAACCTGGGCGCAATCCCTCTGCGGCATTGCTCTGCTAGTCCTGTCAAGGGGAATTTCTTTTGGTTAATGCCACCGGTTTGTCCCCGGGTTTCGGATCGCTTGGAACAACGGGCCCCCTTTTTGGAGCCTTCTGGGGGGGGCCCCCGGGGGGCCTAAAGGGATGAATGGTGGCTGCCCTCCCAAGTATCCGGGACAACCTATTGTTAGCTACGAAATCGACATACTTTTCTGAAAGAGAGTGAGCTTTTGCCACAGTCACCGCCCTTCCCTCCCCGCAAGTCTTCGCCTCGCCTTGTACCTTCACCCCCCAAGTCTACTCACCCGGCACCTGCTTTTCCCCCAAGAGGTCCTATGGGGGAAAAAATGCTCATTAAGCCTGGGGAACGCCTCGCCGGCGCTTTTGAACCTGTGTCTTACTGTGGGTCCCAAACACTCCTAAAAAACTGCCCAGTCCCCCTGCTGCGCCCCGGAAACCCCCATGCATGGTGTTGTGGGTGAAGTGTCTCTGGGTAAAAGGGTGCCTGCTCCTCGTCTGACCACCCCGGTACCTCTGTTTGTTCCATATTTAAAATAAATTCCCGCTCTTTTAGATCCGTGTCGTTGAGAATTTCATCCCCCCTCATTATGGAAGAGTTTTTCCCGCCACCGTTGAAAAAAAAACATTCATTTTATCTTGTGTCAAAAGGGGAAATCGAAGACCAGTCCCGTTCTGCACAAAAACCTCTGTCTCTGCTAATTGGAAGCTCCACCCAAAGGCAAAACTATTTTCTTTTTTTTAATGCTTCGCTTCTGTCCGCTTGGCCTACGTGGGTTCCCGCACTATCATCCTAGATTGGAAAACGGGTGAATTTCCATGGGGCGAGCCATGCCATGCTTGCTGCCCAGGGCGTCCATCCCGGGCAGTCCCGCCCCCCCGTTACCCTGCCGTTTTTTTTGCTGTGCTGCCCGAAGAGGACCTCAAGCGCAAAAAGAGCCCTGTCGTAAAGACATCTCTGTTTTTTCCCCCCCATCTCCCTGTTTTGTTTTTGCTTCTGCCCAGGTTCAAGAAGTAAAAACGGGACCCGGGGCACCTCTTGAAGACAGTTCCTGGTTCCGAGGAGGGGGGTGGGGTTTCCCTTAGCCGTTATGGGGTAAAAAGGCTAGCCCCCAGGGATAAGGGGGGGGGGGACTTAGGATCGCGCTGGGCCCGTGCCTTTGGGCCGCGGTGTGTCCTGCCCCTGTGTTTTGGGTCGCTGTGGCTCCCCGTGCGGGGCTTACAGCGCATCCCTTTTATCTCTGTCCTGCCCTGCTGCCCGGTACACCTGGGGGCCTGCTTCCACACGTGTCCTCCCCCTTGGCTTCCCCCGCGTGTGTGGCACCCATAGGGCGCCCGCCTGCGGACATTTATAGACACAGGTTCCCCTTTCCGCCCGGACCCCTTTTATAAAGGGAACTTCCTCACGACTCAGGGTCAGTTTGTTTTGGGGGCTTCCTAGAGCTAGACCTTGCTGCTGAAGCTCCTGCTAGCTTAACCCCTCGGGTTTCCAGTTTTGCTAAAAGTCTGCTAACCCGCTGTCCAGGCCCCTGTTCCCCTGCTGTTCCTGCTGCTAAATACTTGTCCCCGTTCGGGGATTCTGTCATCTGTTTACTGTGCAGCATCCGTTTATCAGCCCCCGTGCCCTGCCATCCACCCCTGCACTTCGGCTACCCCCTGGGGTTTTACCATCTCTGCCCGCGGTTGGGGCCCTTTGGATCCAAGCCCCGGCGTTTCTGCTTTGCGGTAGAATCGTTACACATGGCGTGGAGTGTCAGGTTTTGGGGCTGCATAAGTGTTGGGGGGCTTGGGGGGAGCTACTTTTCATTGAGGGAACCATGAATCCCAACTTGTACTGTGCCATATAAAGCAGACTGCCCCCCTCCCTTTTGGCCCAGGGCAGTACCAACTGATACCCCCAAACACCCCCCAAGAGCCATCCCTTGCTAAAAATGGGGGTAAAGGTGCTGGCTGGCCAAACATGTCCCCAGACCAAAACCCATTGACATCGTGGGTCCTCAAATGGAAGGTGGAGGAGCAAAAGGTCTCTAACATCCCCCAGCTCCGTGATGTCGTAGGGAGGAAAAAAAGAGGTTTCCCCATGGCTGCACCTGTAAATTTTTAGTACCCCCTCCCCCAAGAGAGTTAAGGCGCGGGGAAATAAAGGGGGCCCCAAAAAAATATTTAGACTTGATGTCTGTGTGTTCAGTTATTTTGAAGACAAACCAAATTTACACTGTTATACTAGCAATCACTCCCCTCATGCAAAGTTGGGGTGTGAGTGGTTGTTAATCAATATTTTTGACACAGATTGCGAACTTGGGTATTTTGGGCCAAAAAATTTAACCAATACTATATTTGATATTTTTTCGATGGTTTTTTGCCCTGTAAAAATTGGGGGGCGAGGGTATTTATATTCCGGTTTGGCATTTGTTTATAACTAGAGATGGGCGAATTTTTTCAAAATTCGGTTCGCTCACTTCGCCCAATTTCCCCCAAAAAAAAACTTCGTTCCAATTACTTCGGACGAAACAGTTTAAAAACAGTATTTCCAGGCTGCCAAGCGCAGGGGGCTGTAGAAGTTGTTTTTTCTGTTAAATAGCAAAAAGGGGGGAAACTTGGTTTGGTCTTCAACAATGTTGTGTTTTAGTAGACACACATATGACTGCCCCGCTCTTTTAAAAAGCTTCACTATAAAATTCCCAGGGCACTTAAGAGCGCAAAACTGACCAAAAAACTGAAGGGGGAATGTAGCCTGATAAAGTCATGCCAGCGACAGCTGGAAAAAAAAAATCTGAGGGCTCAGATGGCAACATCAGTGACAGAGTGTGGAGGTGATGGCGGCAGCCACAGCAGCATGAGGTCAGAGAGTGACACAATGACATTCTGGAGGTGGCAAAAACAGGAGTAGGCCACAGAGTGGCACAATGACTGAGAGTGGAGGTCACGGCAGCAGCCACAGCAGCAGCATGAGGTCAGACAGTGGCACAATGACATTCTGGAGGTGGCAAAAACAGGAGTAGGCCACAGAGTGGCACAATGACAGAGAGTGGAGGTGAAGGCGGCAGCAGCATGAGGTCAGACAGTGGCACAATGACATTCTGGAGGTGGCAAAAACAGGAGTAGGCCACAGAGTGGCACAATGACAGAGAGTGGAGGTGACTGTGGCAGCAGCATGAGGTCAGACAGTGGCACAATGACATTCTGGAGGTGGCAAAAACTGGAGTAGGCCACAGAGTGGCACAATGACAGAGAGTGGAGGTGACGGTGGCAGCAGCATGAGGTCAGACAGTGGCACAATGACATTCTGGAGGTGGCAAAAACTGGAGTAGGCCACAGAGTGGCACAATGACACAGTGTGGAGGTCACGGCGGCAGCAGCATGAGGTCAGACAGTGGCACAATGACATTCTGGAGGTGGCAAAAACTGGAGTAGGCCACAGAGTGGCACAATGACAGAGAGTGGAGGTCACGGCAGCAGCAGCATGAGGTCAGAGAGTGGCACAATGACATTCTGGAGGTGGCAAAAACAGGAGTAGGCCACAGAGTGGCACAATGACACAGTGTGGAGGTCACGGCAGCAGCCACAGCAGCAGCATGAGGTCAGAAAGTGGCACAATGACATTCTGGAGGTGGCAAAAAACTGGAGTAGGCCACAGAGTGGCACAATGACACAGTGTGGAGGTCACGGCGGCAGCAGCATGAGGTCAGACAGTGGCACAATGACATTCTGGAGGTGGCAAAAACAGGAGTAGGCCACAGAGTGGCACAATGACAGAGAGTGGAGGTGACGGCGGCAGCAGCATGAGGTCAGACAGTGGCACAATGACATTCTGGAGGTGGCAAAAACTGGAGTAGGCCACAGAGTGGCACAATGACACAGTGTGGAGGTCACGGCGGCAGCAGCATGAGGTCAGACAGTGGCACAATGACATTCTGGAGGTGGCAAAAACAGGAGTAGGCCACAGAGTGCACAATGACAGAGAGTGGAGGTGACGGGTAGCAGCAGCATGAGTCAGACAGTGGCACAATGACATTCTGGAGGTGGCAAAAACTGGAGTAGGCCACAGAGTGGCACATTGACAGAGAGTGGAGGTCACGGCGGCAGGAGCAACAGCATGAGGTCAGAGAGTGGCAGAATGACACAGTGTGGATGTCACGGCACCAGCAACAGCAGCAGCAGCAGCATGAGGTCATAGAGTGGCACAATGACAGAGTGTGGAGGTGGGTGGCAATACCAGTCCCTGGTAAAGATGGTGATGGCAGATGGAGAAACTGTCAGCAGATGTGTGGCATCAGGCGGGTAGCGGCATCAGAATAGTGGCGGAGGCAGGTAGTTTGAACCCAGACTGACGCCTAAGGCATTGGTGTGTGGAAATCCTGGATCCACGCCTGATTCATCTTCACAAAGGTCAGTCGTTCCACATTTCCCGTGGACAAGCGGGTTCTCCTTGGGGTAACGATGGCCCCCGCCGCACTGAACACCCGCTCTGATGCCACACTACTGGCCGGGCAGGACAGCTTCTCCACTGCAAACTCGGCAAGTTGCGGCCACACCTCCAGTTTGGCTGCCCAGCAGTCCAGCGGATCTTCTAACTGGGGTGGCAGAGTGCTGTCCAAGTAGGCCACCACCTGTTGGTTCAGGGTCTGCTCCAGGTCCTGCTGCTGCTGCTGGCGACTGCTCTCCTCACTAGGCGGGTGAAGGAAGCTGCTCATCAGTGACTCCAGACTTAGGTTGCTGCTGATGGAGCTGGTACTGCTCCTACCCCCCCACCTTCCCCCAGCAGCCGCGGCAGTAGTACGTGAGCGCTGAGGAACCCCCCGGTCAGAGGAGGGACGATGCCGCACATAGGCAGCGGCCAACTGACTACGGAGGATTTCCCTATAGTATTTGAGTTTGTCCTCCCTCTCAATAGCTGGGAAAAAGGCTCCCATTTTGGACCGGTAGCGAGGGTCCAATAGGGTGGAGAGCCAGAAGTCATCCCTCTGCCGGATGCTGACTATTCGGCTGTCACTAGCCAGGCAAATCAGCATGCTGCGGGCCATCTGCACAAGTGACTCCGAGGGGCTCCCTGCCTCCATCTCCACTGTATACTGCCACGGTGCTTGCGGGTCATCTGCCTCGTCTTCCTCATCTCCATCCACCTCCTCCAGCTGCTCCTCCTCTCTTGTCACCTGGGTAGAAAATCCACTCATTTCACCAGACAATGCTTCTGCTCCAATGTCCTCCTCCTCCTCCTTCTCCAGTTCAGTCCCCACCGGACTCATGTGGCCGCGAGATGTAGTCGGCACGTCTCCAGTCCCCTGCCCAGACAGATATTTCAGTATCTGTTCCAGGACATGAAGCAGTGGAATGACGTTATTCATCCCGTAGTCCTGGCGACTGACAAATAACGTCGCCTCCTCGAATGGCCTCAACAAACGGCAGGTGTCACGCATGAGCTGCCACTGGCTGACATCAAAGTTACACAGGGGAGTACTCCTGTCCGCCTGGATCATCAAAAATCGTTAATGGCCTTTCTCTGTTCATACAGTCGGTCCAACATGTGCAGGCTGGAATTCCAATGGGTGGAAACATCCAGGGCCGTCTCTTCCACCTTTAAGCGGCGCAGGAGGTGATGTAATCGCCTCCTGCGCCGCTGTATTTCCTAGGCCAGCAGCGCGTAGGCTTCCGGCCTAGGAAATCACGGGAGCAACGTCCCGGCGTACGCAGTGTAATGACGTCATGCCGCTCGCGCCGGAAACGAGCTCCCAGATCGCGGACCACAGCGAGGAGTCGGGAGCACGGACCACAGCGGGGAGCGCGGAAAGGTAAGTAGCATTTTGTAATACTTTTTTAAAACTATTTGTAATGTATTTATCTATAGATATTTAGAGGGGGCAAAACAGAGAGGGGGGCACAACCAGAGGGAGGCAAAACAAAAGGAGGCAAAACCAGAGGGGGGCAAAACAAAAGGAGGCAAAACCAGAGGGGGGGCAAAACGGTGTGGGGGGGAGGGGCAAAACGGTGGGTGGGAGGGGCAAAACAAAAGGAGGCAAAACCAGAGGGGGGCAAAACGAGGGGAGAACCAGAGGGGGTAAAACCAGAGGGGGGCAAAACAAAAGGAGGCAAAACCAGAGGGGGGCAAAACGGGGGGGGGGGCAAAACAAAAGGAGGCAAAACCAGAGGGGGGGGGCAAAACAAAAGGAGGCAAAAACAGAGGGTGCCAAAAAAAAAGGAGGCAAAACCAGAGGGGGGCAAAACAAAAGGAGACAATATAGAGGAGGCAATACATATGGGGCAATACAAAGGGGGCTGTTCAAAAGGAGCAATCTAATAAAGGGGATTATATCCTAGAGGGGGCCATATACTAAAGGTGCCTATATAGAAGGGCAATATACTTAAGGGGGCCATATACTACAGAGGGCTATATAAATGGGGATATATTCTACAGTGGGCTATATCCTACTGGGACCATATATCCTACAAGGGGGCTATATCATACTGGGGGCTGTATATCTTCAAACAAGGGGCTGTAAATCTACCTGAAGGTGCATGATATCTACCTACAGTGGACCTGTATACCTACCTACTGGGGTCTAGATACCTACCTACTGTGGGTAATGGTGGGCAACATTACTACCTATTTACTTAAAGGGGGCGCCCATAACAGAGGTAGGAATTGGTGGCGAAGTGCTGATAAAGTGAGGATTCTAAGATATTTGTGTGGTAAATTCTGCAGGGACGAGTTATGGCCGGGAGTATTCGTCATGGCGATCTGGACAGGATAGAGAAGAAAAGGGAAAAAGAACGATTCAGAGAACGACTGATCAGATAAGACGTCTTCTGTGAGTCCCTGATGTCAGGGGTTATTTCTCTTCTGTGTTGGATCTTTGCTGTAGTTACTGTCATGCGGTGTGACAGCGAGTTTTGTCTGCCCACTATGTGGTCTCTATATGGCGGTGTTGTAGTTTATAAGTTTGTTATCGATAATGTGTATATTTGTACATGTGCTTGGTTATGCTGGTTGGGGGGCCCAGTGCACCGGTTTGCCCAGGGGCCCTGGAAACATCGCATATCAGAGTGTGTTGGGGGAGGCTGTTCTGCCGCTGCAACTCGAGGAGGGTGTTCCTGGCTTTGTAGGAATGGATGAAGTGCATGCACAGTTTCCTGGCCATTTTCAGAATCTTCTGAAGATCAGTGGAAGACTTCGGGAACCTTTTAAACAGATTGAACAACTTTGCGCCATGCAGGGCGCATGGACCATCCCTCCTCGGTGCAGCGCGGACACCATTTTTCCTCCCATTGTCCGTCACCAGGGTTTCCCCGATTTGCATTTGGCGCGGAGAAAAGCCACACATCGATTTCTTGCTGCATGACGCGGAGCAGTTCCTCCCCTGTGTGACTTCTTCGCCGAGGCAAGCCAGGTGTAGAACTGCTGACACCGCTGTGCCCTACACATGTGGAAATATGGAGCAGTACTTGTGGAGGCTGAGAGGGTGGTGGGGGGAGAGGAGGCGGACATTGGCGCAGGTGCAGCGTTTGACAACGTGGAGGAGAAAGCGGCGTCTCCTGTCCAAGTTGTTGGTGTGCCTGGGCCCGGAAGCACATTCACCCAGTGGGCCGTAAAGGACATGTACTGGCCCTGACCGTAGTTACAGCTCCAGAAAGTCCGCGCTGCCCTGCACCTTGGAACCCAAAACCCATAAGCTCAAGGACTGGCCCACCTTCTGTTCTACATATTTATGAAGTGCTGGTATCTGCCTTTTTGGAAAATAAATTACGGCTTGGAACTCTCCATCTCGGCTCAGCACAAGCCATTTAGTTCTCTGAAAAGGTGCAGAGTCCACAATTTGGAAAGGAGGGACTGCAGCACAACAACTTGGACAGGAGCACGGTCAGCTTCTGCACCCCTTAAAGGATGGGTTGGACACATACTGTTGGGCTCTTGCAATCGCCTCCCTGAACGACTGCTGCGCCATGAGTAGCGAGGAGCAGGAGCATCTGGACCGGGAGATGATGTCAAAGAGAAACAGCTCCTTCTGCAGAGGTGGTGGAGCCTTGACTGGCTGCCAATGGCATGCGTGCCACTGGGGCTGCTGCTGCTGCTGTTGCTGCGGCAGCAGATGGACCACCACATCTGAGCCACGATTCTCCCAGGCCACCGTATGTTGACGCTGCATGTGTTTGACTCAGGGCCGTGGTGCCAACGTTAGCTCCCGGGCTACGCTTCATTTTTCTGCTTACAGATTCTACATATACCCATATTCGGCTCCTCTTGGTGTCTTAGCAAAGAACTGCCACACCGCCGAGTATCGATTTTACCGCCAACCGCTCCGCACTGAGTGACTACTGCGCCGCTGCCCTCGCTGAGCCCCTGTGGCCGCTACTTTGTTGGATCTGCGAAGCGGTTTTTTATCCCGTGGCCGTTTGCTCCCACCTCACACTGCTGGACTCAGGGCCACACACCCACTTGCTGGCTGGGGCCGCTGCCTGACACGCAAGCTGACGCCCCTTCTCCTCGATGATGAAAGCCCTTGCCTCACCCGGCCCCCAAAGGGTGCGGCCCGGCTACACATCATCTATTTGTTTTTTCATCGTCACTGCTGTCCTCATCACTGGTCTTGGTATGCAGAGGCTGACCCCTCACAACATGACCTCCCATGCCACTCTCAACATCTATATTTTGGGCCGCCTACTGCAAAAAGCAGGGATATTTGGCCCCATTTCTTCGCTGCCAAGTAGCTGGTGACTGCCCTCCTCAAATTGTTCATCCTCGCTATATAGTGGCGGTGACCCCAGACCACATAGTAGATCTCTGGCTGAGGAACCGGATGGGCCCGAGGGGGTTGAGGACGGGTGAGGGCCGCTGACCCGCTCCCGGGCCATGCCAACTAAGGGTTGTGTTCTGACGACCCCACGGACTCTTGGCTGGGGTTGTCAGATGTCATCTGGGAGGAAGAGGGATGACCTAGTCCAACCAATCAAGAACCATTGGTTGCTGAACAACACACGGCCGTTAGATGGCAGGGGCAGTTGTGGCCTCACGATTTGACCCCTGCTGCGACGTCCCCTTGCTGTGCGCGACCGGGGCCCCTGCTCCAGGAATGTTTGTTGGCACGCCAATCGCAGGTTGCAGAGCCTGCCACCTCTTTTGTCTGACATACTGTTTGTTCTAAAATGTACAAAACACTGTTTGATGAAGATATCTGTAATGATAAATACACACCCTGTATTTGACTCCAAATGAACCCACTAAGAAGCTTGGGAAACCCCTTGGATATAAATTGTGCTCCACAAATGGGCAGGAAAAATTGACTTAAAAGTGCTTTTTTAAAAACTCTGTGTATTTTACTGAATAAAAAAGCACAAACAGGCTTAATTAACCTTCGGATATGAATTAGCTACAAAAATCTTCTGTGGCGGTGAAAAACAAAGTTTTTTTTTACTGATACAACTGCAGAACAACGCTTAATTAACCCCTGGATGTAAATTGCCAAAAAAATTGAGCAACCACAAACTATTAGCTTTGTAGCGTGTTACAATGGCGTGTTTTCTACGCTACACCAACAAAGGAAAACAAATTAACCTTCCGCTTGTGAATTATGCTACAGGAAAAATGTATTTTTTGGCGGTGAAAAAAGGGTTTTATTTTAGTCACCACAGCAGAAAAACAGCTTAATTAATCCCTGGATGTAAATTGGCGCCCAAACAATTGAGCAAACACAAACTACTAGCTTTGTAGCGTGTACAATGGCGTTTTTTTTATGCTACACAACAAGAGAAAAAATTGTAATTAACCTTCGTTTGTGAATTATGCAACAGGAAAAATTTATTTTTTGGCGGTGAAAAAGACGGTTTCTTTTAGGCACCACAACAGCAGAACAACGCTTAATTAACCCCTGGATGTAAATTGCGCAAAAAAATTGAGCAACCAAAATGAAGTGGTATTTGTATTGTAAAAACGTTTGTTTTCTTTAAAATGAATACAACAGGAACAGGCTTAAAACCCACCCTTGGATATTCAATGTGCTGTGAGCAGATACCATTAAAATGCATATGCAGCTGCACTGGATGCACACTGGACTTCAGTTCCAATACCCCACAAAATCAGAAATAGAACATAAGAGAAGCAGTCTCTGAGACAAGCTGAGACACCCCACAAAAATCGCTGTATAAAAATCAGTTCTTCAGTAAGAGCTATCACAAGCAGCCGCGGCAGCACCTTCCCTATTCAGTACAGTGAGACGGTATGAGCTCCCAGCGTCGCGCCCGGGCTTATATATTGCGTGACGTCACAGAATCCCGCCGGTCTCTGATTTGGCTTCATCTCTGCACATGTCATGCAGGCTATGCCCTTCTTCCTCCCAGAGTGCTTTTTCCCCATGTAACGCCATGTTTCTCGCAGCCCATTTTTTCAATCAAAAGCACACCTTCGTTCACGGCCCAAATAAACCCCAAAGTTCGACTTCGTTCAGAACCGAAGTTTTCCTGAAATTCTAAACGAATTCCACTTTGTTAGAATCAATTCGCCCATCTCTAATTATAATGGACATCCTACTGAATCGAATAATAGAGGCATCATCAATTTATTGTAAGCAAGTATGGTGTGCCACATGGAACTGTGTAACTGGCCCCTATATAAGACTTATCTATATGCAATTATAATACTAGCAATCACCTCCCTTATGTGTAGTAGGCATAGTAGGTTGTTTGTCAGTATTTTTGCATTTGTGCAGTCTTCCCTGTGTTGTATTTTGGCTTTTCTGCCTTCTGTTATGAACTTGTTCTTATTCAATGAGCAGTTTTTTACTAGGCAGTTGCTCTCCTAGTCAGTTGGTGTGTGAGCAATTGTTCACCAGTATCAGCACATGTTATATCTGTACCAAGTAGCACTGGGACTTATATTGCCTCCTATTGGGATTAGTTAATTGTCCAGCTATCGAACTGTAAGTTTGGCCTTGCCTGTGTTTTTAATCATACAACAGAGGTTGAAGACCACACCACTAGGCTACCAGGGATTACTGATTAAATTACTGGACCAGAAATGATGACATGTAGTAACTAAAAAACAATATTTGGTCTGCACATCGAAACAGTTTTTTTTTTTTTTTTTAATGAACATAGGTGCACACCGGTGTTTCAGCAAAATACAAGCACAATCCAATATCAGCAGCACACCACTAGCACTAAAAAGCAATCAAAGGGCACATACGAACTACTGGAAAAGCATTTCTGCTACTTTGAATACATAAAAATATGAGGTTCTTAGTTCACATTTTTGATCGAAACTGTAATAAGCCCACCTCCCAATCAACAAGGCGACCTCAATACAGGTAGTGTGCTGCTGATATTGGATTGTGCTTGCATTTTGCAGCCACACCATTGTGCACCTATGCTCATTCTTTCCCAAAAAAACTTTGTGGAGTTGCAGACCAAATATTGTTTTTTAGATTGTTTGAATGGGGGAGTGGCTGCCCCACTATGGCTTTTCCACAGGCTTTTAAATCAAAGCAGAGTACCTTGTAGCTGGAATCTACATTCCCTGAAATGTGGAGGTCTGAGCAGGCACCAAGAGAGGTAACACATATTGAGGTCGCCTTGTCGATTGGCAGGTGGGCTTATTACAGTTTTGATAAAAAATGTGCACTAAGAACCTCAAACTTTCATGTATTCAAAGTAGCAGAAATGCTTTTCCTATGTGCCTTCTGCTTGCTTTTTAGTGCTAGTAGAGTGCTGCTGATATTGGATTGTGCATGTTTAATAACTAATCCACCAGGAGTTACAGAGCAGACCACTGGGCTACAAAGGATTACAGATAGGACTACTGGGCTACTAGTGATTACATATTCAATCACTGAACCACCAGAGGTTTCAAAACAGACCACTAGGCTACCAGGAAAAAGAAATCCGTTGTGACCTTTTGGTCTATTTTCCCATCCAAAAATTTGCTATGGGGCCCAGGCTTCTCTAGTTACACCCTTGGGAATTAATACATTTGCATGCTGCACTTTCAGTTTTTGAGTTGGCAAAAAGTTGGTGAATAGCGTATCATTTTCTTTACACTTCACAAATACTTTCTACTTTGTGCTGCTCCAGCACATAAAGGGCGACATGTATGAAAGGGTTTTTCATCCTTTTTCTGGTGTACAGTGCACCTAACTGAGGAGTCTACGATGTCTAATGCACCTAAGCATTTTTCGTAAAGACTTGCCCATTTTTTTTTAAATGCCCCCCCAAAAATCGGGGGGCTTCGGGGACTTTCCACCACTTTTTAAAAATATCAGAAAAATTTTTCCCAATAAATGGGTTTCCCGGAAAAAACTCGGCGCTTTAAATTTCTCGGACAGGCAAAACCTATCTAAATTTGTCAGCCTGAGCCGGGAGGGAGTGGAATGGAGCTGGTTTTGGGTTTTTAAGGGGGGGCAAAAATGTCCAATATTTTTTCCAACTTCCCCCATCAATAAAAAAAGAAATTTTTTTAAAAATGATCATTTTTCAAAAAAATAAAAAAAATAAAATTTAAATTTAAAATTTTGGGAATGAAAAATGTTTATAAAAAATTAAAAAAAAATATTTTAAAAATTCCAAAAAAATTAAA
The DNA here is from genome assembly GCA_025379985.1 of Phyllomedusa bahiana. Classification (NCBI taxonomy): domain Eukaryota; kingdom Metazoa; phylum Chordata; class Amphibia; order Anura; family Hylidae; genus Phyllomedusa; species Phyllomedusa bahiana. The sequence goes on from JAODAL010006944.1 coordinate 91,674, forward strand.
ATATCCCTCAAAAAATTATTTAAAATGAATAAAAATCTAAAACTTTTTTTACTTTAAAATTAACCCACTGATGATGGTTCGGTTTTTAAATTTTTTAAAACAATAAAATTTGAAATTTATTTTTTTTTGCTCCCCCCCCTTTTTTCTAAAATCCAGCAAGGCCAGCACAGCTCGGGTTTATTGCTGGGATCTGTTGGGTTTACCCAAAGTTTTTTTATTCACTGACATGCTATTCAAAAACTTTTCTCTTATTTCCCCCCTGTCCCAAAACCTTTAAACATGTTTGGTGCATTACAACGCGGGGGAAAATTCTGTAATTTCGCCAAAAAAACATAGGGGAGGGATGTTAACTTTAGAAAACTATTTATAATCGCCCCCCAAAAAAAAACCCTTTCAAACATCAGGCCCATTATACCCCTGGAAAAAGAGAACCCTTACAGTTTTGCTTCCCCAAAGCACTTTTTCCTTTAACATTCCCCCCCTAAATGTAAAAAAAATAGCAAAAATTGGCCCGCTGGTACATGATGAGAAATGATGAGGAGCAAGCAGAAAGAATATAAGGGCTCAGAGAAAATCCAGTCAGCATAATATGGAAAAGAAAGGCAAACACAGCAAACTTCTTCATAGTCACAGTCACAGACCTCCCTCGGGGAACAGCTGATTACATCACATATTTTTGCCTCATTGTCTTCTGCTGATAAATAAATCATTGGTGCTAGCTATCTGATGCAACAATTCCTATGGAGATGGCAGCCAGGGACTGAAGAGGACCTGTCTGATGGGAGGTGCACCAGAAAACCAAACTGTTCACTCCATTGAAATGCAACTGGCTGAACCCGCTGCTGACGCCTCATCATCCCCTCTGCAGATTCACACAGACAGCTTCCTAGTCCTGAGCTGTGCACCTAACTATGCTGAAACCGCCGAAATATAGAGAGAGTATATACAGTAGCTACATAGTATATATAGTATATACAGTAAATATAAAGGAACTACATAGTATACAGTGTGTACATAGTATATACAGTGAATATAAAGGAACTACATAGTATACAGTGTGTACATAGTATATACAGTGAATATAAAGGAACTACATAGTATACAGTGTGTACATAGTATATACATAAAATATAAAGGAACTATATAGTATACAGTGTGTACATAGTATATACAGTGAATATAAAGGCACTACATAGTATACAGTGTGTACATAGTATATACAGTACTATCGACATTGCATAAAGGAACTACATATTTATACAGTGTGTACATAGTATATACAGTACTATCGACATTGCATAAAGGAATTACATAGTATACAGTGTGTACATAGTATATACAGTGAATATAAAGGAACTACATAGTATACAGTGTGTACATAGTATACACAGTACTATCGACATTGCATAAAGGAACTACATAGTATACAGTGTGTACATAGTATATACAGTGAATATAAAGGAACTACATAGTATACAGTGTGTACATAGTATATACAGTGAATATAAAGGCACTACATAGTATACAGTGTGTACATAGTATACACAGTACTATCGACATTGCATAAAGGAACTACATAGTGTACATATTACAGAGTATTTACCCAGCATACAGTATCTACAGTGCATAGTAAATAGTATCTACATAGTAACATCTACATAACATACATAGCTACATTGTATACAATATTTACATAGTGTCTACACCACTGGGGTCAAACGCAAGGCCCGTGGGCCAGACTCGGGCCGCCACCTTGTGTTGTCCGGCCCGCGGCGTATTTTCAGTAATGGTATAGTGTATTATTCGGTCTCTATGTGGTGGTGATATGTGGTCATGGTGTTTCAGTATTATTCGGTCACTATGTGGTGGTGATATGTGGTATTGGTGTGGCAGTATTATTCGGTCACTATGTGGTGGTGATATGTGTTCTCGGTGTGGTAGTATTATTCGGTCACTATGTGCTGGTGATATGTGGTCTTGGGGTGTCAGTATTATTCGGTCACTATGTGGTGGTGATATGTGGTATTGGTGTGGCAGTATTATTCGGTCACTATGTGGTGGTGATATGTGTTCTTGGGGTGGTAGTATTATTCGGTCACTATGTGCTGGTGATATGTGGTCTTGGTGTAGCAGTATTATTTTGGTTTTCTGCACCACGCCTACTTTCACCGGCTGTTATAAGAGTGCAGCTTGCAGGTTTGGTGTTTTTTTATTTTCTTTCTCTCTGGATAATGGAGGTCGGTTGACCCAGTGAGAGGCCTGGATTTGGCTCTATTGAGCGGTAAAGATAGCGTAAGACTGCCCGACCTGGATCACGTTGTAAGTTCGTGGGCGGCTTAACCATTTTTTGATCAAAAATATGTGAACCAAGAATCTCAAAGTTTTTTCCATGTATGATAGATAGCAGTATTATTCGGTCACTATGTGTGGTGATATGTGGTATTGGTGTGTCAGTATTATTCGGTCACTATGTGGTGGTGATATGTGGTATTGGTGTGGTAGTATTATTCGGTCACTATGTGCTGGTGATATGTAGTCTTGGTGTCGCAGTATTATTCAGTCACTATGTGCTGATGGGCCCTTCTTTTCCCTTCCTAGGCCCACCCTGTATTTTGCGTTTGCAGTAAGCATATGAGTACAGTCAGGGAGCTGTTTCTCTACAGGGGGCATATATACCTGCAGGGGACACTTATACCTACCTATCTACAGGGGGTTGTATACCTACTTATCTACATACAGATGGTATATATAACTACCTATCTACAGGGAGCTGTATATTTACCTACAGGGGGCAAAAATACCTATCTACCTACAGGGAGCAGATATACCTGTCATCTATAAGGGGCTTTATACCCACTTATCTACCTACAAGAGTCATATGTACCTATCTACCTATGGGGGCAATATATTCTTCCTGGTTGCCCTTAAAGGGCTAATTATAATAGCAATACTGTACAAATGTAACAGTTAAGGAGAAGTTCCATATACACAGTTTTAAAATTTTGCCGGCCCTTTAAGGTATGCCGTGAGGCTGATGTGTCCCCTGGTGAAAATGAGGTTGACACCCCTGGTCTACACTGTCAAGTCAAATTATTCTGACCAGCAGCTAATTCCTGGAGTAAACGGCATGTGCAGCAGCTAGACGGGCGGGGAGTGACTCAATAAGGTCCTGGTAAGTTGTCACGGGTATCTTGAGCTGACTGCATCCCACAGCTGCTGGATGGGCCATAGAGCCAACACCATTACCTAGGGGCTCCCACAGATGCTGGAGGGGCCATAGGGCCAACACCACCATCCAGGGGCTCCACAGCTGCTGGAGGATCCATAGAGCCAACATCACCATCCAGGGACTCCACAGCTGCTGGAGGAGCCATAGAGCCAACATCACCATCCAGGGACTCCACAGCTACAGGAGGGGCCATAGAGCCAACACCACCATCCAGGGGCCCCACAGCTGCTGGAGGGTCCATAGAGCCAACACCACCATCCAGCGGCCGCACAGCTGCTGGAGGGTCCATATTTATTTATTATTATTTATTTTAAAGCGCCATTGATTCCAGGGCGCTGTACATTCGAGGGGGTTACATACATTACATAAGTCAAACGTACATGATAAGGGATAAGACAATTGGCACCACAAGGGAGAAGGCCCCCACCCGCGGGGGTTTACAATCTCAAGGAGGGGAAAGAGACAGGAGGTGAGGGCAGACATGTCTGGGAGAAAGACAAGTTTAGTGAAGGTTATAGGCAAGCCTAAAAATTTGGGTTTTAAGTTGTCAGGGGTATTTTGAGCTGACTGCACCCCACAATGCTGGATGGGCCATAGAGCCAACACCAAACCTGGGGCTCCCACGATGCGGGAGGGGCCAAGGGCCAACACCACCTTTCAGGTCCCCCCCTTCTGGGGGGCCCCAAAACCCCAACACCACCATCCGGGGGCCCCACACTGCGGAGGGCCATGGGCCAACACCACCACCAGGGCTACCACAGGGGGCGGGGGCCAAAAGCAACACCACCATCCACCCCCCCCCCCCCCCCCCGCACAAGCTAATTAGGGTCAAGTCGGGCCGGGTAGTACCTGGAACCCAATGTCGGTCATTTATCGTGGAAATGCGCATTGCTGCTAAGACCCAATCCGCCCCAGGGAGACTATCCATTATTTTTGTGAAAATTGAACCTTTTGTTACGAGTGGATTCCATAGCCCGGGGGCGCGGGCACTCGGCCCCCGTGTGTGCCCTGCCCGGGACAGGGGGCCCGGGGTCTTCTTTCCGCGGGCCACTTGTTCCTCCAGGAAGATTCACTTACCTAGCCACGCCCTGCTTCCACGTTCCCCCCGCCGCCAGTCGCGCATCCCCGCCCTAAGGCGTGCACGCCTCTCTCTAAATTTTAAAGGGGCCAGCGCGCCGGGAAAAGGGTTTTAAACCAACTCTAAATAACTTTCCCACGTCAAAAACTTCTGCTTTCCGGATCTTTAGTGCCACGCGCCTTTAGAGATAGCGATTCTTGAAGTGCGTTCCTGTCTTGCGGTTTTTACTGACCCTTTTGCTACTTTTCTCGACTACGAATTTTGGGCCGCCTGCCCTGAACCCCTGCCTGTCTGCCCCCGACTACAAGTTTTTTTTGCCCCTTTGTACCTGGGCTGCACCTTTCGGTTTCCCTCCGCAAGAAAAGTCACGTCAGGGGTACCCGACCTGGTGGAATCCCACCGCAGCAAGCCCCATCCTGCTTTTCGGGGGGCCTCTGGTAAATACCGAGCCCCCCTTGGGCTATGTTACAACGGCTTATTTCGAGGCGTATTTGGGGGACGAAATTAAACGCCCCAAAAATACGCCCGAAATACTTTAAAAAATACGGGGTCAAAAAGGTGGCATTTTTTTCCCCGTCGAAAAAACTTTCCCCCCATTCTTTATTGGGGGGATTTCCCGTTGAAAAATTTAGGGCCTCAAAATTTGCCCGGGACTAAATTTTACATAGTTTTTTACAGGCGAAAAACGCCCGCAGAAAAAACGCCTCGTGTAACGTGGGCTATTTTACGTTGCAATCAAACAATTAAACCGTCCGCAAAAAAAACCCCTAAATAACCCCGGTGAACAAAAAGATTTTAGACTCCGCTCCCTGCCGTGGCCTGTACCACCGCTTGCAGTCTCCATGGAAATCCCTACCCATTTGTTAAAACCTTTTTCTGCTGAAAAGGAATTTTTTTGCCCAAATGCTCAGCAGATTTTTCTCTGAAAATTTTCCTTTGTATCTGTTTATTTTTTTTACGGGAAATGTTTGAATAAAGGACGGTTGTTCATCACTACCATGGCCGTTTGGATTTGATTCCCCGTCTGAAAACCAAATTTTTTTACCTTAATATAACGCTTTTTGGGGGGACCAGGTAGTGCCCCACCCTAAGGCCAAATGTTTTTAAAATTTTTCCTGGGGGAATTCTAGACCAGCGGGAAATTCAGGTTCATTTCTTATTGTTCTGTGGATGTTTTCTATATGGACTTCTCAAAGGCATTCGAAAATGTGGCCACAAAAAGACCAAGAATAAAGGGGTTTGGTGAGAAAAAAATGTGAAAAAATTGAAAAAAAAACAGAGGATAGTTATGAATGAAACTCTGATTGGATCACAGTTACTAGTGGGGTACTACAGGGGTCAGAACTGAAAGGGGCACAGCTGCTAGTGGGGTCCCACAGGGCTCAGCATTGGAGGGGTCACAGTGATTAGTGGAGACCACAGGGGTCAGTATTGTTGGGGGTCACGGTTTGCTAGGGGAACCACGGGGATCAGTATTGGAGGGGCCCACATTTAAATTAGGGGAGTACCAAAAGGGGGTTCAGTTTTTGGAGGGGTCACAGTTATTAGTGGAGACCAAAAGGGCCCAGTTTTAAAAAGGGGCACACTGCTAGGGGAGACCAAAGGGGCCGTATTGGGGGGGCCCACATTTTATTAGTGGGACCACGGGGTCAGTTTTGGGAGGGGTCACAGTTTTTAGTGGAGCCCAAACGGGGGGTTCAGTATTGGAAGGGTCACAGTTTTTAAGTGAGTACCAAAAGGGGTCAGCATTGGAGGGGCCCACAGTTATTAGGGAGTACCAAAAGGGGTCAGTATTGGGGGGTCCAGTTATTATTTAGTACCACGGGGGTCATATTGGGGGGGTCACAGTTATTAGTGGAGAACCAAAAGGGTTTCAGTATTGGGGGGGTCACAGTTATTAGTGGGAACTACAGGGGTAAAGTTTTGGGAAAGGGGTCACAGTTATTAGGGGAGACTACGGGGGGTCAGTTTTGAAAGGGGCACAGCTGCATGGAGACCCGGGGGTCAGTTTTGGAGGGGCCCCACAGTTATTAGTGGATTACCACAAGGGTCGGGTATTAAAAGGGGGAAACAGCAGCTAGGGGAAAAGACCACAGGGTCAGTATTGGGGGGGTTCACATTTAAATTAGGGGATTAACCACAAGGGTCATTATTGGAGGGGTCACAGTTTTTAAAGTGGGCCCACGGGGGTCAGTATGGAAAGGGGCAGGGTGCTGGGTTGGAGACCACAGGGTCAGTTTTAAAGGGGCCCACAGTTATTAGTGGAGTACCAAAAAGGGGTAAAGTATTGGGGGGGTCACATTATTATGGAGAAACCACAAGGGCAGTTTGGGGGGTTCCACATTTTTTTTAGTGGAGTACCACAAGGGTCATTTTTAAAAAGGGGCACGGTTTTCCTAGGGGAACCCCATTTTGGGATTTTGGGAAAATTTTTTTGGGGGTTTTTTTTTTTTTTTTTTTTTTTCCCCCCTCATAGGGGTTTTTCCCTTCCCTCTGATCAACCTGTATATTTTATGGTTGACTTGATGGACCTTTTGTTTTTTCCCCAAAATATCTACAATAAATCTATGTAATTACCCGTAATAGTACCAACCAATATACACTATCTACAAATATATATCCCAATACCTTTTAATATACAGTATCAACCCATTATATTGTCCCAAAATAAACACATAAAAAATACACTAACCCCCTTTTTCAACTTAAACAACCTGATTTTTCAGTACATTTTAAATTAAAGAACCAATTTAAATAAACAATCTACATAATCAAAAATTCCCCAAAATAAAAACATAGTCTTTTTTTTGGAAATTTCAGATTTTGGCTGCTTAGCGATTTTTTGGATAAAAACACAAACAAATTTAATACAGGGTGGATTTTTTTTTTTGTATTAAAAAAAAGCTTTATTGAAAACATAAAAAAGGGAAACCCATCAGGAAAAAAAATGCATCTGTCATAAATTCACTAATTTGGCTGAAACACAAAAAAAGGAAAGCAATCTTATCACACATAAATATTTTTAACAGTAGTGAACAATATAGCCCCAAGTCCTGACATGCAAAAAATAGAAAAGAGCAGGAGAGAAAGAAAAAAAAAAAAATGACAACGAAAAGAACATCTTCCAAACTAAACCAAGATAAAAATTCTAAGGGCATGTCCACACTGCACGGGTTTTCGGCCGTTTTTTCCCAGGGGGTTTCCGCGGTTTTTTCGAACCCCCAAAAAAACCGCCAAAAAAGAGCACAATTGTGCTCTAGGAAAACCCTGCAGCAGCCCCCACTGCACGCTTTTCCCCCGGGCCCGGGTTTTTTCCCCCCGGGGCCCGGCAAAAAAAACCTTGAACATCACCATCTTCCGTCCGTTTCCGAACGGAAAACATGTGAAATCTCAATGGGGGGGAGGGCCTGTTTCCCGCTCACCCGCGGAAAAAGCCGCCCCCCCCTCGGCCGTGGGGACGGCCACAAAACAACAAATATCGGCCGGGCAAACCCGGGCCGGTATTTTCCATTTCCGTGTGAAGGGCCCCCTAACAACACACAGAATTTAACACGGGCCGTAAATTTGAGTTCCAAAAAACAAAACCCAAGGTACCCGAAAATAAAATAAATTTTCAAGTATAAAGGATAACCCACTATCAAATACGGCCCCAATTTCCCAGAAGAAAAGAGCCCAAGCCAGCATTAGGGTAGATCAAGACAAACCTTTTCCCATAATCGGGTAAAAATTTGGCAAATTCAAGGAAATTTAGTAAAAAACCCCCCCAGCCCTCTCCAAAACTGCAATCCATTCCCCCTCCTAGGGACGTTATCGAGCCAGTTCTTCCATACATAAGGGGGAAATCTTTTCTAAACCAATTTTAGAAGATGGGGTTGGGGACCCGTCCCCCAAGTCGGGAAAAAAGGGGCCCTTTGGCCGCCATAAAGCATAAAAACCACAAAACTCCCTTTTCAACGGAGGGGGCGAGGGGGGGGTCAGGGAGAACAGGAGAACAGTGGGGTCTTTTTGGGTGCGGCCCCGAAAGCAGTTTTAATTATAGCAATCACTTTGCCCCAATAGGCAAATATGCTTGGGCATTCCCAACCAAAAAAAAAGCAGGGACCCTCCGGCTACCACACCGCCAGTTTTCCGATCAGGACAAAGGGAAACAGTTTTTTTCAAAAAATTGGCACCCTAAAACCAAGGGGGAAAGTTTTTTAAAAATTTTAAACCTTTTTTAAAAGGGGCGGGGGTTTACAGATTTATACCCAAAGGGTTGAAAATCCTGAGCCCACCCCTCCTTGGGGATACCCCCTCTGAATCTCGGGGGCTCCAGCTTTTTTGATAGGAGGGGGTGCATTTTAAAAATGCCCTGAATAAAAAAAATTAAAATTTTCCGCGAAATCGGGTTGAAGGGGGTTTAGACTTGGCGGGTACACAAAGTTCAAATTGGGAAATTTTCTCTATGCAGACTAGTTTAATTTTAATTCAAGTCATAAAAGTGCCCTTGATCCCACCTGTTGCAAACCCCACCCAAAAGCCCCCAAAAAATTTTCTACAACCTCACCCCCGGGGTTTAAAAGGCAGACCCCGTCAAGATCCTGTAAAAATTTTCGAGAGCGTAGGGACCCCTTTCCCTATGGGGTAAAATTTTCCCGGGGGGCCCCTAATGCGGGGGTTTCACCAAATAGGGGTCAGGGCCGTCAGGAGAAAAGCCCACCCTTTGCGAGCTATGGATTCGCCATGTTGGGAAAGCGTGTTTTTGGTAAAATTAAAGGGGTAGGGCCTTCAACTCGCCCAGGTAGACTGAAACTCCTAGCCAGGGGAAGGCCGAGAGGGGAAATTGACGATGGATTCCTCTAATTGGAACCCAAAACCTTTAGATTTTCCCTTTAAATGGAACCAGTCCGGGAAAAAAATTTCCTATTTGTTTTGGGGAGCAAAAATAAAAACCTTTAAATTGGGGGCAACCCCAAACCCCCCCCCCCCCTCTTTTTTGGGCCGAATTTAAAGGGGTATTTTTAAACTATTCTGGGTTTTTTTTACCTGCCCAACAAAGGCCCTACACACTTTTTCTAGACCTTAAAAAAGAAACCTGGTAGACGATGGGAAAGGGTTTTGAAACAACTTTAAAAGGGCCGGTGAAAAAATTTTTTTTTTTAGAATTTTTATTCTACCCACCAAGAAAATCCTTTCGGGGCCCCCATCAATCAGATCACGAATAATACCAAATAAAGGCGCAAAATTCAGATCAAAATCTCATCTGGGTTTGCGGGGAAAAGGGGACCCCAAGGTTTTTTGAACGATTTCCCACCAGGGGGCCAAAAGGGAAACCTGTTCTCAAGATATCAATGTCCCCCCTTTCGATAAAAAGGGGCCTAAAGCGGCCCCTTCTTCGTCAGGATTGCCCTTTAAAATTATTTAATGGGGGACCCGAATTTTTTTTAAAACCCCTTCATAAAATTAGCAGAGAACAAGGGTTTTTGCGTGAGTTACGGGCAAGAGGTCATCCGAAAAACGCTGAGCATTTGTTGGATGCTTCCCCTGCAACGAGCCCATTGATACCCGGGGTTGGATCTTATAGCTTGCAATGGGTTTCTCCATAATGGGCATGAAGAGAAAAAGGGAAAAAGGGAAACACCACTGCCGGGTGCCTTTCCCGAAAAACCAGCCCTAAAGACAGGGAGACTTTAAATTCGGATCTCCCGCTTTGGGGGCAATCTTTAAAGGGGCCCAAATGATGCGTTTTAAACCCTTTTTAGGTCCAAATTCCAATGCCCTCATCACAGACCCCAAAAAATTTCCCCAATCAAAACCCCCTGCCCAAAAGTTTTTTTCAGCACCAAAGAGAGCAGCATACGGGGCCCCCTAGACAATTTGGCCTGATAAGAAGTTTGAAATTTTTTAAGGGGGTTTTTACCCCGGGGCCCCCACGCCCCGGGACAAAGCCCACTTGATCCAGATTTAATCAATCACCCGGGATTCTATTCATTCTTTTGGGCAAAAATTTTTTGGCAAAAAGTTTGGTATCAGGGGGTTAAAAGGGGGGGAAAAGGGGTCTATAGTTTGGGCGGGGGAAAGCGGTCCTTCCCCTCCTTCAGGTTTTCCGTAACAGGGGCCCCGGAGCAAGGGGGTTTGGGAAAACGCGGGGCAAGGGGATATCGATTTAAATGAGCCCCCCAAAAAGGAGGCAGGAGTTTCCTTTCGAAGCGCCCTTTGAAAAATTTTGGCAGTTTTAGCCATCGGGCCCCCGGGGCTTTTCCTGGGGGGCCAAGGGCTAAAAAGGGCCCCTTTTTTCACTTCCTCAGTGAGAAAGGTTCCTCCAGAGCACGGGAAGTTATCAGAGGAGACCCTAGGGGGGGGGCTGTCTCAGATAAAAATTCCCTAGCGAAGCGCCTTCTTTGCGGGGGGGCATTGTATTATTTGGGTTAAAAAGATTTAGTAATATGCCAAAAGGGCTTCCAGGATGCCCAGGGGTTTTTAAAAAATACTCTCCTGAATGAGTTTTAATGGCAGGACAAACAAAGACCCCTTTTGGGTTTCCCTCAGAGCCCGAGCCAGCATCCTGCTGGGTTTGTTGCTCCACCTAAAAAAATAAACCCAGGGGCAAATTTTTTATACCGGGCGCTTCGGGTTTCTAGGATACCCCAAGTATGTCGTGACGGATTTGCAGCAAAACCCTGAGATCTCCCCCTTTTTTGATTTTTTTAAATGGGAACCCCTCACTATGGCCAGTTTTAGAAAGAAGCCCTTCAATTTTACAGTGGCTTCTCTTTTCAGCCAGATCCAAATTTTTTATTGGGAACCCCTCTCATCCCCGCTCTTTATTCTTCCCTTTAAACCTGGGGGGCGTAAAAATCAAAAAGGAATGATAAATTTCCCCAAAATGTCTGAAAAGTTTGGGTCAGCTGGGCAAGACAAAGGCGTCATCAAGAAGGGACTCATTAAATCCCCAAGTAAGGCGCCACGAAATTTCCCATTAAAGGGATAAGAAAACCCCAGTGATCTGGGGGATGGTCAGACAGTAAAATATTGCCGATAGAGGCCTCCTTTACTTAGTTTTAAAAATTTTTTTGGAGAAAGACCCCAAAATCAATCCTTCTTTTAGGGTTTTATGTGGGTGGAAAAGAAGAATGGTTTAAACTCGTGTCACGGAAAGCAAAATGGGGCCAGAAAGTCACACAATTTTCATAAAAACGGGGCAAACGTTTTTTTTCATTCAGTTTGCTCATTGGGGAAAGCGATTTACCTGTGGAGGGATCCACCGCAAGATTGCGTGCCCAAAAAAAAGTCTCCACACACTACTAGAGACCCCTGATAAAAGCATTCAAATCATCCCAATTTCTTTTAAAGAGGGAAAACACCTGATCGTGATTGGGAAGGGACAAATACTATTGGGTGAAGATGGCCCTTAAAGGGGGGTGGGATTTGAAAAATAAGTAAACGGGCTTCCTCAAACCCTTTTTAACCTCCAAAATCTCATGTTGGAGTGATTTGTGGGAAAAGAATTTCTACACCCGCGACTTAGGGTAAAAAGGGTTTCTGAATTTGGGACCCCGGAGGAAAGGGAAAACCCTTTTTCGGAAGGTCAGAACACAATCCCCTTTGGGAAAAGGTTTTTTTTTAATTAATAAGATATAGGGTCCTTTTCCTGTGCATAGCCCTAAAGGATATTTGATCCTTTTCTCTGGGGTGTTGAATCCCTTTACCCTTTAAGGGGTGTAATTTTTTTGGCCCGCCCTGGTCCATCTGCAGATAAACCGCTTGAAAAGGGGAGGGTTTCCCCACTCACCACCCCAAACAGACCCCGGGCACAAGAATAACAAAGCATTTGGGAAAAACCCAAAAAGTAAAAAAAAATGGCCAAATACCAAACAAGGTAAACCGTAACGGCCAAAACTGCAGGTGGGGAGCAAACCTGGGTAAGATTAAACCAAAAAAGCTTAATCGAAAAACCCATGTGGGGGTTTTAAAAAAGGGCAGCAGGGGGAGACAAAGGAAGAGCTCACCTTTTAAAGAAATAAGAAAAAAAAATTTCCCCAATACGGCCAGCTTTTAAAATATCAAAAAATAAAAGGGAGGAGAGCTGGCAGCGTAGAGAGGGGAAAAAAGGGAAAGGGGAAAAAGCAAGGACCTTTTGGGGGGAGGAAAGAAGGGAAGGGGGGGGAAAAGGGGGGGGGGGGGGGAAGGAAAAAAAAGGGGGGGGATTTGGGGGGAGAAGTGGAAGGGGGGGGAAAGTAAAGGGCAGGGAACAAAAAGGGAAAAGGGAAATTTTCAGTGCTGCATATCAATTAAATGTATATTTCCCGAGACAATGAGACCCCCAAACAAGGAAAAGTAAGATACCCCAAAACCAGCAAGTTCAAAGGGCCAGAACAATAGCACGCAGAGGGGGGTACCGCCAGTAAGATGGGGATCAATAAAGTAGAGTTCCCTCCAATTTGGGACCCAGGACCCTCCGCCGGGCCAGGGGCCGCAGCAAGTACTGCGCACCCTCTTGCGGGTTCGGGGTACCAATGGGCCCCAACTCTTGGAGGGCGTAGAAAAGGGAACCTTAGGGCTTTTGATCAAAGGAGGAACCCAAAGCAGACCCCAATCTGGTAAAGAGGGTCGCGGCAAGTTCAGGTCTGTCAGGAAAACTGGAAGGGCCGGGGGAGTCGGGGGAAAACCCCCATCTCCTCCCACGCCCAACTTGGAGGGAAAAGGGGAACCCAAACGTAAAGGGAAAAAATACGTTTCTGAAGCATCCCCTAGAAAGGGTTTTTAAAACAGCCCCGGGATCCTTTAAATTTCGCCTGGAAAAGGTCTGGGGAAAAAAATTACAAACTAACAGACTCCAAACGGAAGTCTCCCTGCGAGCCGACCTTCTTCATAATTTTCCCCTTTCAAGGAATAATTAAACATGCGGCCCAAATTTCATCCCGGGGGGTGTAGGACCCTGGTTTTGGGGGCCCCAGTCCCCGGTTTAGCCCTATCGATCTCAATGTGGGTTTTCCACCGCTCTATTTAACAGGGGGGTTTAAAAATCTTCATTAAGAGTCAGTACAAGGGGCCTTGGGTTTTTTACAGACCCCTGGGAAAACCCCTAAAACGATATTTTTTCCTTTTGTTTTCCCTTTTTTCCAATCATCAATCTGGTCTTCCAGTATTATTTATCGGTTGTGTGCTTGGGAAAAAGAGGAATGGATATCAGCTAGGGGGCGTTGTAAAGATACCTGAAAAGCTTCAAGGCTTGAACCCCGGGCTTTAATTTTTGAGATGTCCCGTCTTAAAACCCCCTTATATCCTTTCCCCCCGGCCCCTTTTAGATCCTTGGTCAGTCCCCCAGGTCGGGTCTTATTAAAGGGACAAAGACAGCCCCGCTTGGATTTTTGGGGGTGGCCCCGGGAGCACTTTTTAGAGCTTTTTTTTTGGGTATTTGGTTTTAAGATGCAGAGGGCACTACCTGAGAGTCAGATAATGGGCCCCGGGCGGTTTTACCAGTCAGAGACTGCTTTTGGGAAAGTGGAGGGTGGAAGGGTGCAAACCGAAGGGCTGTCAGAAGGCTGGATTCTTGTGGGGAACCTAGAAAAAAGTTTAAGGGTATTCCCCTGGAGGGATTTAACACCGCTTCCCTCCCAAGGAAAATGGACAGCCCCCCCCCCAACCACGTGGGGCTCAGGTAGCCACAAGGTGCTGATCACTGGGGAGAGTTGATTTAAAACAATGGAGCGCCTGGCGTTATTTGCCTGTATGCGGGGTCTGCGGGAAAATGGGCCCAAATCCCCGAGATTTAACCCAAGGCCCCCTTTGAAGACTGGGGGATGAACCCATTTTGTGAGGGCTGTTAGGGGTTTAATCAGGGGAGATTCAGTTCCTCCAAACTCTTCCCGCAGCAAGGGAGGGGTGATGCACTCCAATGGCCACCTCTGTAAATCCCCTGCGGTCCCGCGTTCTTGGGACCGTAAGGTGGGGGCAGTGGGGGAGAGTCTCTGTGGCCCCCATCTAACAGCGCCGGCGTAAACAGCAGCCACAAAGTTAAACCAGTGGGGGAGGGCCCCCCGTGGCTGAACAGGGGCCGGCCGGGGGATGAAGGCAGGGAAGAAGGGGGTCCCACTTGGGTTTCAGCGCTAGGTTTTTCCGGCCCTCGCCATAGCTTTCCCCGTTTCCCCCCCGCAGAGCAGGGAAAACTGACACAAGGAAAACGCCAATCGGGGTTTTGTCCCCCTCGAAAAGGGGCGGCAGCTGGGGCCCCCCCACCCCTGGCTCTGTTACTGTGTGAACTCCGGGGGCGGGGCTGGAAAAGAAAGGGGGGCCCGTTTCAGCCGGGGGGTCCAGCCTAGGAGGAAAGCCCACAAGTTTGGGGCAAAGTAGTTTAGATGGGGTCTCAGAAAGGGAGAGGCCCTCGGGGGGGTCCCCGGGCTTTTTTCTTCTGTCTCTTGGGTGACTTAAACTGCCCCTTTCTCCTGCATTTTTGCGAGGGCCCAAAACCGGGGATCCGTTAACATGCCCCCTCCGCCTGCTGCCAAACCCCCCCTCCATGTTTGATTTTTTTTTTTCAACAAAAAATGTGGGAAATTTTTGGGTTTATTGGGAAAAAAAAGACAAAACCCCTTTAAAAAAAGCCTTACCATCTTTTTGGGGCAAAAATTAATATAAGACACTGTCTTATTTTCAGGGAAACAGGGTAGTACCAACCTAATATGCAATATCTACATACTATATGATATCTCCATAATATACAGTATCTACATAGTATACAGTACCAACCTAATAAACAGTATATACCTAATATGCACTATATATATAATATAAAGTACCAACCTAATATATAGTATCTATGAAATATGCAATATATACATAATATACAGAATCAGCCCATATATCAGGCCTCTACATATATCACTGAGTGTTACATATACCAGGGATCTACATATATCACTGGGTATTACATGTACTGTACCTGGACTCTACATATATCACTGGGCCTTACATATACCAGGGCTCTGTTCTGAGTATAGTATACAGTCTATGTAAGGAAGATGTGCATGTAGACCAGCATGTGAAAAAATGGGGAACCATGGGATTAGTTTGTAAGAGAGGGGGCATGGGGAGAGTCTGTGTAATAGAGGGGAACTGAGGAGCAGTGTGTATGAGAGGGGGGCATGGGGAGAGTCTGTGTAATAGAGGGTAACTGAGGAGCAGTGTGTATGAGAGGGGGGCATGGGGAGAGTCTGTGTAATAGAGGGTAACTGAGGAGCAGTATGTATGAGAGGGGGGCTATTGTGATCAGTCTGTGTAATAGAGTGGTGCTGAGGAGCAGTTTGTATGAGGCTAGGCTGTGAGAGGGGGGACATGGGGATTAGTCTGTATAATAGTGGAGTTGAGGAGCAGTGTGTATGAGAGGGGGGCCATTGGGATCAGTCTGTGTAGTAGAGTGGTGCTGAGGAGCAGTTTGTATGAGAGGGGGGCATGGGGAGAGTCTGGGTAGTAGAGTGGTGCGGAGGAGCAGTATGTATGAGAGGGGGTCATGGGGACAGTCTTGTAATTAGAGTGGAGCTGAGAGCAGTATGTATGAGAGGGGAATATCATCTTTTAATAGAGTGAGCTGAGGAAGTCATTATGATGAAGGGGATCAGTCTTTGTAATAGAGTGGAGCTGAGGAGCATTATGTATGAGAGGGGGCATGGGGAGCAGTCTGTGTAATAGAGCATAGCTGAGGAGCAGTATTTATGAGAAAGGGGACATGTAGAGCAGTGTGTGTAATAGAGGGGAGCTGCGGAGCAGTATGTCTGAGAGGGGGGCAGGGGGATCAGTCTGTGTAATAAAGTGGAGCTGAGAAGCAGTATGTCCGAAAGGATGGACATGGGGATAAGGCTGTGTACTAGAGGGGAAATGAGGAACAGTATGTATGAGAGGGGGACATGGGGATCAGTCTGTGTAGTAGATAGGTCGTGAGAGCAGTTGTAGAAGTTATGGGAGCCGTCTTTGATAGAGGGAACTGGGTAAAGTGAATTATAAGGGACATGGTAAGTGTGAGATGAGGCGATAGAGCATGTGTGGCCGTCATGAAGGCAAAGGTAAAGTCAGTGAGAGACAAGGTAATGGGTAGCAGTCTTTGAGAGAGATGCCATGGGGGGAGTCTGTGAGAGGGGGCATAGGGAGCAGTCTTTGGAAAAGGAGCAGTCTATTTGAGAGAGGTTATGTCTGTCCATTCTAGTCTCAGCCTCCTGCCACAGGACCAATGCTGAAACCTGGATGACTGAGAAAACCACTAGAAACCAGGTTAACCAGGATAACCTTTTTCTCAGCCCTAGACTACCAAGACGTTAACTCCTTCTCTTGACAACCAATGACACATGCATTAACCCTTTCTCTGCCCTAGGCTACCAGAGATATTGACATTAGCCCCTTTACTGCCCTAGTCCACCAGAGATGCAAACATTAAACCTTTCTCTGCCCTACCACGGACACAGATGCTAATTCTTTCTTTGCCTTAGATCCCAAGGATGATAATTTATACCACTATAACGAATGATGGAAAATGATGAGGTGTTATACAGTCTTTGTTTCATTTTAGAATTAACAGCACCAAGGTCTCTAACTTCCCTGCTTACGAGCTACAAGGGAAGGTATGCAACAGGCTCAGTGAGGTCTAACCTTGTATGTGGTCCAACGCCTCAAATTCAACACACAGTCTTGTTCACACACCCGACAGCCGCAGATCTAACTGTCACGGTTGGAGATAGTGGATCCGCTGGACCACCGCAAGCGATGGCGTAAGCCACACCAGGGAGCGGAGTCTAAGTAGGTCCCGGTTTTCACCAGAGCCCGCCGCAAAGCGGGATGGACTTGCTGCGGCGGGAGTCTACCAGGTCGCTACCCCTGACGTGACTTGCTTGCGGAGGCAGCCGAGGTGTAGCGTGGTACAAAATCGTCAGGCAGGCTCGTAGTCGGGGACAGGCAGAAGGTCAGCACAGGCGGCAATGGTTCATAGACGTGGACAGGCAGAAGGTCAGGGCAGGCAGCAATGGTTCATAGACGTGGACAGGCAGAAGGTCAGGGCAGGCGGCAATGGTTCATAGACGTGGACAGGCAGAAGGTCAGGGCAGGCGGCAAGATTCGTGGTCGTGGAACGGAAGCAAACGGTACGGTACACGGTAATCAGAACAAGGCTTAGGAACGCTTTCTCTCTAGGCTAAATGGCACTAAAGATCCGGCACAAGACTCAGGAAGGGGCAGGCTTAAATAAGGGCAGCGACCGGCAATAGCCAATTATCGGTGCGCTGGCCATTTGAATTTCACAGAGCCGGTGCGCGCGCCCTAGGGAGCGGGGACGCGTGCCGGGAGACTGAAGCTGCAGCAGGAGCGCGGCTGGGTAAGTAGGCAGGGATCCGGCCGGCGGGGTGAGCGTGCCCGCTGCCCGACATGGGGCTGCGTGCCGCTCGTGCAGGGACTATGGGTGTGCCTGCGACCTGGGACGGGGTTTTCAGGCCCCCCCGTGACAGTACCCCCCCCCCACCCCTTCGGCCTCCCCCTCTTTCTGGCCTGAAGGAACTTCTGAATGATGTTACGGCCCAGAATATTGTCTTCTGGCTCCCAGGACCTTTCTTCGGGCCCGAACCCCTTCCAGTCAATGAGAAAAAACGCGTCCCTCTGACCGTCTTCATATCTAGAATCTCCTTTAGCGTAAAGACATCTGTGGTATCGGCCTCAGGAGTGGGAGGAGCAAGTACCCGAGAGAAGCGATTTAGGATGACCGGTTTCAGAAGAGAGACATGGAAGGAGTTCGGGACCCTCATAGTGGGAGGAAGGCGGAGCTTGTATGCCACTGGATTTATGCACTTAAGCACCTCGAACGGACACAGGAACCGGGGACCCAGCTTACAGCTGGGAACCTTGAAATGGATATACTTCGCCGACAACCACATTGTGTCACCAGGAGAGAAGATCGGTGGGGGTCTTCGCTTTCTGTCAGCTTGCGCCTTGGTACGAGCGGAAGCCTGGAGTAGAGATTGGTGCATCTGCTTCCAGATAGCTGTCAGGTCCTGGACCAGCTCTGCACGGCAGGGACTCGGAGGCAAGAAAGGGGAGGGGTGGGGGGGGAATTGGGCGCCCGTAGACAATGAAAAAAAGACAGCTCCGGCAGACTTCGAGTCCATGAGTTAAGGAAAACAGCCCGGGACAAATGGAAAAAACGGTGTGAGGAAAGTGGGAGGTAGAGGGTTTGGTTAACTCTCCACTTGCCCATTGGACTGGGGTGGTAGGCCGAAGAAAAGTACCCGTTTCATTTGTAGTTGGTTACAGAGGGAGCGCCAGAATCTGGAGACAAATTGGACACCCCGGGCCGACAAATATGTGCCGAGGAAGCCCATGCAGCCAGAAAATATGTAGAAAAAATAGACTGGCAAGGCGAGGGGCTGAGGGTAAGCCCGGCAGAGGAGTGAAGTGGGACATTTTGGAAAACCGGTCTGTAACCACCCAGATCACGGTGTTACCAGAGGAAGGAGGGAGATCCGTGATAAAATCTATGGCCACATGGGTCCAAGGACAGCTGGGTATCGGTAGTGGAAGAGCTAGCTTGGCCGCCTTGAGACGAGGGACTTGTTTCCGGGCACTGGAAGCGCAGGACTCCACAAACTCACAAATATCCTGGACTAGACCCGGCCACCAGTAAAATCGAGAGATGAGGGTGCAAGACCTCTACACTCCTGGGTGCCCAGCCATACGGGAGCAATGACCCCACGACAGTATCTTCTTCTGAAAAGCCGGACGAAAATATGTCTTGCCGGGAGGAATACGTTGTAGGTCTACAGGCGCGGCAGAGATGAGCCGTTCAGGAGGGGTAATGTGCCGTGGAGTGGGTTCGTCCCCAGTCACATCCGAAGCACGGGAGAGAGCGTCGGCCTTGACATTTTGTTCCGCAGGGCAAAAATTAATGAGAAAATTAAACCAGGAGAAGAAGAGAGACCAACGAGCCTGGCGGGGATTTAAATGTTGAGCCGTCTGGAGATATAACAGGTTTTTATGGTCGGTATAGATGTTGACCGGGTGACGACCCCCCCAAGAGATACCGCCATTCCCCCAGGCCAGCTTGAATGGCTAGTAACTCCCGGTCGCCGATTGAGGGAATTCCTTTCTGAAGAGGAAAAACTTTTAGAGAAAAAAACGCAAGTGAGGGTCTTGCCTTTGGGCGCTTTCTGGGAGAGTACAGCCCCGGCCCCATCGACCTCGAGGAAAAACGGTTTCTCTGTATCTGGCCGGGAGAGCACAGGCGCAGAGGCGAAGGCAGACTTTAACTTGGTGAAGGCTTCCTCTGCCGCCGGTGGCAGAGCTTTGGATTGGCGTTCTTCTTGGTCAATGCCACTATGGGAGATACCAGCGAGGAAAAATGTGATATAAATTGCCTGTAATAGTTGGCGAACCCCAGGAATCTCTGTATGGCTCGGAGACCCACGGGGCGCGGCCACTGTAGTACGGCAGACAACTTAGCGGGGACACCAGGCTAGCGTCCAAGAAATTCCCAGCTGACCCAGAGTCCAGGAAAGCAGCAACGTGAAACTGGGAACCCGACCCAGTGCCGACGATCACGGGCATGGTCAGACGAGGAGAGGCCTTGCTTCCACCTAGGGACGCCTCTCCCACGTACCCTAGGTGCGCCCGTTTCCCGGATGCGGAAGACGCAGTGGGCAGGATCTGTGGAAATGGTCTGAACTGCCACAGTACAGACAAAGATTCTCCTCATGTCTTCTGGTTAGCTCTGGTGCAGACAAGTGGGCTCTATCTCTTTCCTGGATCTCCTCGTACCTCACTGATCGGACATTCAGCGTTTCTCACTCTCGCTCCACCTCCTCCCCCCGGCCTCTCGCTGTTGGTGTCCCCAGGGGTCAGTCCTGGGCCCACTACTCTTTTCTATCTACACTCTTGGTCTGGGTCAGCTCATAGCTTCACACGGCTTTCAATACCACCTGTATGCTGATGATACCCAACTCTACATCTCCGGCCCAGATGTCACTTCTCTTCTCTCCCGGATCCCTGACTGTCTGTCCGCCATTTCCTCCTTCTTCTCCTCCCGTCTCCTAAAACTAAACGTGGAGTCAACTGAAGTCATTATCTTCCCACCGTCCCGCTCCATCTCTCCACCCGATCTCTTTAACACAGTCAATGGCTACACTCTCTCACCAGCACCACAGGTCCGCTGCCTTGGGATAATCTTTGACTCCAATCTGTCCTTCAAACCGCACATCAAACCCTCACCTCTGCTTGTCACCTCCACCTAAAAAATATTTCCCGAATCCGCTCATTTCTTAACTCTGAAAGCACAAAAATGCTTGTCCATGCCCTTGTCATCTCCCACTTAGACTACTGCAACATCCTTCTCTGCGGCCTCCCAGCTAGCACCCTCGCTCCCCTCCAACCCATCCTTAACTCTGCTGCCCGTCTGATTCACCTCTCTCCCCGCTACTCCCCTGCCTCTCCCCTCTGCCGATCCCTTCACTGGCTACCCATTGCCCAGCGAATCCAGTTCAAGCTAGCAACTTTGACCTACAAGACTCTCCATGACCTCTCCCCGTCATATATCTCTGCCTTAATCTCTAAATACCTCCCCTCACGCAACCTCCGCTCCTCACAGGACCTTCTCCTCTGCTCTCCTCTTATCACCTCCTCACATAACCGTCTCCAAGACTTCTCCCGTGCTTCCCCCACACTTTGGAACTCACTGCCCCAACACCTCAGACTCTCCCCCTCTCTCACCGGCTTCAAACGTAACCTGAAAACCTACCTCTTCAGGATTGCCTATAACCAACATTAACCGGGTTGCACTCCTCCGCCCCACAAACATGTCTGCCCCTCACCTTCTGTCTCTTCACCCCTTCCCTGTAGATTGTAAGCCCTCGCGGGCAGGGACCTCCCTCCTTCTGTACCAGTTGTTAGTCACTTATTGTCACTTTGTAATTATCTGACCAATGTTATTTATGTACCCGCCTCAAATGTACAGCGCCCTTGAATCAACAGCGCTCCAAAATAAATGATAATAATAAAAAATCTACTTCCATGACCTCCTCGGCAGCAGGCAGAGAGGGCAACTGTGGCGGCCTTTGGAATACTGAGCCAGACGAGGGAGACGACGGGGTCAAGTCTGTTCTCGTTCTTGCCGGAGCTCTTCCTGGCGTTCCGAGAAACGGATGTCAATCCAAGTGGCCAGGGAGATAAGGTCACTAAAGGAAGACGGGAGGTCCCGGGCTGACAGGGCATCCTTGATGCGGCTGGAGAGGCCCTTCTTGAAGGTGGCGGTCAACGTTGCTTCATTCCACGATAGTTCGGAAGCCAAAGTGCGAAAGCGTACTGCATAGTCGCCTACAGATGAGTCCTCTTGGCGCAGGTTTAGCAAGGCGGTCTCGGCTGAAGAAGCCCGGGCAGGTTCCTCGAAAACACTCCTGAACTCGGTGAGGAATGTAGCAAGGTTGGCCGGGATCGGGTCGTCCCTGTCCCGGAGGGGGTAGCCTAGGCCAGGGCTTTCCCGGAAAGAAGGCTGAGCACGAACGCCACCTTTGACCATTCAGTAGGGAATTGGTTTCCCATTAATTCGATATGCAGGGAGCATTGGGTGATAAAACCCCTGCAAGCCTTGGAGTCCCCATCGAACTTGGACGGCATAGACAGACGGAGCCTAGGACCGGCGTTCGGAGCAGGAACCGAAGGTGCAGTGGGAGCCACGGGAGCGGGTTGCTGCTGCTGAGCGGCCAGGGACTGCTGCATCATGGAGGAGAGATGGCTGAGTTGCTGGGCTTGCTGAGCGATCTGTTGCGACTGCTGAGCCACAATGGTGGTGAGGTCAGCGTTGGGTGGCAGAGGCACCTTTGCGGGATCCATGTCCGGATCCTACTGTCACGGCCGGAGATAGTGGATCCTCTGGATCACCGCAAGCGATGGCGTAAGCCACGCCAGGGAGCGGAATCTAAGTAGGTCCCTGTTTTCACCAGAGCCTGCTGCAAAGCGGGATGGACTTGCTGCGACGGGAGTCTACCAGGTCGTTACCCCTGACGTGACTTGCTAGCGGAGGCAGCCGATGTGTAGTGTGGTACAAAATCGTCAGGCAGGCTCGTAGGCGGGGACAGGCAGAAGGTCAGGACAGACGGCAAACGGTCGTAGACTTGGTCAGGCAGAAGGTCAGGGCAGGCGGAAAGATTCGAGGTCGAGGAACGGAAGCAAACGGTACGGTACACGGTAATCAGAACAAGGCTTAGGAACGCTTTCTCTATAGGCTATGGGCACTAAAGATCCGCCACAAGACTCAGGAAGGGGCAGGCTTAAATAAGGGCAGCGACCAGCAATACCCAATTACCGGTGCACTGGCCCTTTAAATTTCACAGAGCCGGCGTGCGCGCGCCCTAGGGAGCGGGGACTGAAGCTGCAGCAGGAGCACGGTTGGGTAAGTAGGCAGGGACCCGGCCGGCGGGGTGAGCGTGCCCGCTGCCCGACAGGCAGGCGGCGGTGCCGCTCGTGCATGAACCTAGGTTGTGCATGCCACCCGGGATGGTGTTCGCAGGCCCACCCCTGTCTCTAACCCTGCTGGTGATGTCTGTACCCGGCAGTCTCAGGGCCCCTGGTTAGAGGCTGACCACCTTTACATTAGTGCTATGAAATCTGTGACTCTTCAGCAATGAGACCACTAGTTTGCAGTCACTGAAGCATCTAAAGGACACCTTATTTTAGGAAGAGTCTTAGGCTTCCAATTTTCATTTTCCTATACTTCATTTTAATTCTTCACTGTTGCATAAATCTCTGCTTGTTGTCAGTGAATGAAAATATTCTTGTTTACATCCAGAAGCTGAAACGCCATATAGACCTTTAAGGCCTCGTTCACACGGCTTATTCTGGGGCTGAAATCCGTCCCTGTCATTACGGTAATCCACAGTTCTCATAGAGAATTATGGATTCCATCTCTCCTCCCCGCCCGGCGAATCCGCCGCGGGGGGAGAAAGTGACATGCACATTATTAACGGCGTGTACGCGCCGTGAATAATGAGTGTCTATGGGGCCGGCGAGCTGCCGGCCCCCCGCCCCGCCCCCCCTGCATGGCTGCTGGTGTAATTGCGGGGCGAAATCCGTCCCCGTAATTGCGTCGGCAATAAGCCGTGTGAACATTGCCTAAAGGGGTTGTCTCACTACAGGGATTGCTGCTTTTTATGTTAAAGATCTTGCAAAAACAAGTCACTTTGTAATATGTGTCCATTAACAGGATCCTACCTATTCCTAGATATCCCCTCTTGTATGAGTTGCATCAGCTCCTCAGGTTACTATAGCTACAGAGCTGTTCAGTCTCTCATGATAAGCGGCCAGCACTGGTTGCTATAGCTACAGACCTGGCTTCTACTGCAGCCTAGTGGAAACACGCCCCTGAATTCAAAGTGAAACCAAAAAACAGGACTGAGGTAAGAAGAAACAATGTAGTGAGACAGCCCCTTTAACTTTTCACAGCTGGGAACTTCTTACTTTCTAGACAATCCTCTGAGGGGTAAGGCTTCTTTTATACTGCATCCGGTCATGTATTATACCTGCACTAATTGGGTTGAGGACCCCCACCAATAACGGGGAACATTGCTTTATTAGGAAAATCCATCCTCAGATTAGTGGGTGTCTGACTTCTGACAATCCCTACCGACCGGTTGACATCCAATGTATCGTATACTACAATTGATAGGGCCCGTAGTAAAATAAAATGGGCCCCACTAAACTCAAATAGCAGCATAGGTAACAATATATAGCGGTATAAATAATACCGCCATATATCAGGGAACACACATAGTAGCGCCATATAGCAGAAAACCACCAACTACTTCTTCCCAACAAAAAGGAACAATGTTCTTGTACCTGATCGGCCTCTTTACCGCCTGGGCCACACAGCAGTCACTATGTCTGCTATGTCTATAGTTATGCCCACGTTTAGCAGGTAATTTCTCACCCTATTTTACCAGTTTTAAAATGATGGATGTGATTCTAATGTTAGAACACCAGATGGCAGCAGTAGTCAAGAAATAACATTTACATTCAGTGACCCACAGCATTGGTGAAATCCTCCACTTGTGGATACCTGTCAATCTTGTATGACCTAAAAGAGGCAGAAAGGAGGTTCTACTTGGGTGTATTGAGCTTTACATTAGACCCAGCTATCTCTAGTTGTCTAGTGGATGTCACTCACTTGGTACAAGTTTGCACAGGAAAATGCAAAGTTATGATTCCCTGTAAGAAATAAAGGGCAATATTTCTATTCTTTCAAATTTTGGTGCAATTATTGGTAAAAATTAATCCTTCTAATAAAGGGTGTATGTCTAAATATTTGCAGTATAATCATTCATTGATAAATATGATTTATTTTTATACTGTCTTTTCTGATTTTGCATTGTCTGTAGTATTAGACAGTATTAACCAGTTCCTGACCGGGCACATATTCTTTTTCCATAGTCCATGTCAGTTTGAACGCTATAACAAAGCTCGGTTATTGTACCAAATGTTTCTACTGGCTACAGGGGGGCATCTACTGGCTACCAGGGGGCCTATACTGGCTACACGGGGGGCATCTATTGGCTACACAGGGGGCATCTACTGGCTACAGGGGGGCATCTACTGGCTACAAGGGGGCATCTACTGGCTACAGGCGGCATCTACTGGCTACAGGGGGGCATCTACTGGCTACAAGGAGGGCATCTACTGGCTACAGGGGGGCATCTACTGGCTACAGGGGCATCTACTGGCTACAGGGGGGCATCTACTGGCTACAAGGGGGCATCTACTGGCTACAAGGGGGGCATCTACTGGCTACAGTGGGGCATCTACTGGCTACAAGGGGGCATCTACTGGCTACAGAGTGCATCTACTGGCTACAAGGGGGCCTCTAGTGGCTACAAGGGGGCATCTATTGGCTACACGAGGTGCATCTATTGGCTACAGGGGCATCTACTGGCTACAAGGGGCATCTACTGGCTACAAGGGGGGCATCTACTGGCTACAGAGGGGCATCTACTGGCTACAGGGGGCATCTACTGGCTACAGGGGGCATCTACTGGCTACAGAGGGTCATCTACTGGCTACAGGGGCATCTACTGGCTACAAGGGGGCATCTACTGGCTACAAGGGGGCATCTACTGGCTACAAGAGGGGCATCTACTGGCTACAGGGGGGCATCTACTGGCTACAGGGGCATCTACTGGCTACAAGGGGGCATCTACTGGCTACAAGGGGGGCATCTACTGGCTACAAGGGGGCATCTACTGGCTACAGGGGGGCATCTACTGGCTACAGGGGGGCATCTACTGGCTACAGTGGCATTTACTCGCTACAAGGGGGGCATCACCTGGCTACAAGGGGGCATCTACTGGCTACAGAGGCATCTACTGGCTACAAGGGGGCATCTACTGGCTACGGGGGACATCTACTGGCTACAGGGGGGCATCTACTGCTACAAGGGGAGCATCTACTGGCTACAGGGGGGCATCTACTGGCTACAGGGGGGGCATCTAGTGGCTACAAGGGGGGGCACCTACTGGCTACAGGGGGGCATCTACTGGCTACAGGGACATATACTGGCTACAGGGGGCATCTACTGGCTACAGTGGGCATCTACTGGCTACAGGGGGCATCTACTGGCTACAGAGGAGCATCTACTGGCTACATGGGGGCATCACCTGGCTACAGGGGCATCTCGTGCTGATAAAGTGAGGAGATTTTTGTTTTATATATTCTACAGTGAAGAGCTGTGGCCGGGAGACGACGTCATGGCGTCTGGGACAGATGGAGAAGAAGAAGAGAAAGAGAACAACTCTTCAGATACGTCTCCTGTAATTCACTAGATATAACTTTAATGTAATCATTTATATGTCTGCAGAGCCTGTGAACAGCTGGTATCCAACACTGTGTGGTCACTGTATGTCAGTAATATTGGTTAGAATATAATGGTTTATACTCAGTAATGGTCAGTTTGTCTTATTCGGTCACTATGTGCTGGTGATATGTGGTCATGGTGTGACAGTATTATTCGGTCACTATGTGGTCACGGTGTCGCAGTATTTGGTCACTATGTGCTGGTGATATGTGGTCTTAGTAGGACATTGGTACTATTAGCCTATGATTCTGGTTGGTGTAGCAGTGTTATTTGGTAACTGTATGACTATTATTTAGTAGTTTTATACGTAGCACATTGTGGTAAAGCTTGTTGTATATTTTAGATTTGGTTGATGGTGATGCACTGTGTTCCATTGTGGCGCATTATGTTACGGGAGGGAGCGAAATTTCTTCACCTCGCCCTGAGTGCAATTTAGCCTAGGAACAGCCCTGCTAGTAGCTATTGGCCCCAGTCACAGGAGAAATCCAGGGAAAATCCATCCCCTGCACTGATTACAGAGCTGATCTGTATCTGATAAGACCTAGCAGCTCAGACAGTCACGTGGCTACTGGAGCTGGGAGCAGGAAGCCAAAAAGCTTCCTGCCTTTCTGTATATGCAGCACTCATTGAGCTCTATATACACAGCAATTGGGAAGTCAGGGACAGAAATAAACCTTCCCTGTCTTCTCAGTGCAGAGCCTGGCTATGGCTGACAGCCGGCTCTCCACCTGCGCAGGTGCACAGAGTTCTAGAATGTCCGTGCAGAGATACATTGTCACTGCCCGGACATCTGTAGTCTATGGGGGTCACCAGGTGCTTAAAAAATGCCCCCATTGTGTATGAACACTGAATAATATTGGTGGAAAAGTGATTTATGGCAGCATTCTGGTGTAAAAAAGTCACTAAGGGCGACATGTATGAGTTTTAGCACACAGGCGACATGTTTTTCGCGCATTAGTAGCGAAGAATGAGCCTGAATCTATGAACCTGTTCTACTGCGGGTCATAGATTTAGCGCTTTCTAGCTAAAAGCGACACTTCTGGCTCAGGTAAACCACTTTCAAAGTGCTCTACCTGTTCCAGCATTAATGCGCCTGGATTTGCTGTACTGAAGCTATAAATGTGTAGCTTCGTACAATTGTAGTGCACCCCGCCTCCAGCACGCCCCCCGATCACAGGCGCTTTACAAAGTGCCGCGGGCGATCTGTAATGCGCCTGATACTTGAGTGCGCCTGTTTAAAAATAGAGCGAACGGGGCTGCACTAGTTCTCGGACTGAAAAGACGCCAGACAGTCATACATGTCATGTCATGCTAAGTTTTGCAGAAGCGGCATTTGTGCAGAAATGTGCAACTTTTAAACTGTTTTACACCAAGCTCGACAATTTTTATATGCAGACGAGGCTTAGAAAGGGGCAATACCCAACACCTTTAGTGAAGTCTGTGACATAAAGTTAAGCCAGGAGTCTACTCCAGGTCCCAGATGGCTTAAAAGGGTTTTGCCACAATGTAATGTTGACGTGGGATCCTCCAAAATGGGTATTTAATCACTTTTCTAAATATATGTGATTACAAAAAGTGAAGCCTGTGAGAGCTACAGCATTGCTCAGTGCCCCTTAGTTTTCTGACAGTTTACATTAGACCGACCAGGACACTGACAGGAGCTGATCTGGCAGCCCTTGTGTTGTCTGCACTTCTTATCTGATGACAGGGAACATGAAGGAGCTTGCAAGGGACTGGGGAGAAAAAGCAGTGAATGAGCCTGTGTCTTTTGTATAGAATCCACTGGTTGTAATGTAATTATTTGAGTAAACATTGCAGACGCTCCCTTCTTCCTCACTCTCTGCTCACCCCCCTCCCTCTCACCCCTGAAGCTGTTCATGACTCAGCATGCTTTG
Source organism: Phyllomedusa bahiana (assembly GCA_025379985.1). Classification (NCBI taxonomy): domain Eukaryota; kingdom Metazoa; phylum Chordata; class Amphibia; order Anura; family Hylidae; genus Phyllomedusa; species Phyllomedusa bahiana. The sequence continues at coordinate 119,717 of JAODAL010006944.1, forward strand.
TTTATCTTGTAAGGAACTCACTTCGTGGCAAAACCCCTTTAAAATTTTCATACGAAAAGACACTGAAAAAATGTGAAAAATTTACTAAACCTTAATAAATTTAGTGCATTTTACTCCTATCTACTTTTCATTAAGACGGATGGATTTTCTGCCAGTCTTAAAGGATAACTTCCATCAATTTTTTTTTCACAAGTCATATGTAACTATTATATAGATATTTTTTTAATCTGTTTTTAAAATGGGTGGTCATTTTTTATATATAGAGTTTTTTATAAAGTTTCCCTAAGTACATGACATCCTGGTTTATCACTCTGCAAAATAAGGAAAGAACAAACTCCACAAAGAGCGCACCCTCGTGTGATACTGTAAATAATTGAAAGAAAATTTGGTGAGTATATAACTGCTGACCTGGTTATGTTGTGCTTTGAGAAAGGAGGCACAACTCTCCGTGTTGCAAAGTTCCGGTCCAAGGCTGGTATGAAGTGTGGATCGCTGCTGCTGGTTCCTATGGCTGATCCTGTTCTGAGTCGCCTTGATTGCAGGAGAAACAACGATAAGCAGAAAGCTGGTTATACTAACTCACCGGGAAGTGGCCGGGACCGATATAAGCGCTGCAGATCCGTAGAATTAACAAAAGGTTTGTTTTGAAGTAACGCGTTTCACGTGGATACATGAAGTCTGATGAAGTGTATTCACACGAAACGCGTTACTTCAAAATAAACCTTTAATTAACGCTACAGATCTGCAGCGCTTATATCGGTACCGGCCACTTCCCGGTGAGTTAGTAAACCCAGCTTCTGCTTATTGTGGTTTATCTCTCTGACTTTCTCTCTGTGAACTCTACTAGCACATGGTTCTCTTCCAGGTCGACGATGACCTGAGAAGCGTAAGTATTATCAGCAGGACCTGATATGAGCAAAAAAAGGTTGTAAATGCTCCCAGTGCAGAAAAATATGAACCCACTATACTTCCATATATTGCTATTGTCATTGCCCTATCAGTCTAGTCTTATCTTTGTCTTGGCCTGTCCAGAGAGCAATTGAGAACAAGTCTGTCATTACTTACTATTTGTAATGAGAATGCATGCAGATAAGCATAAGCTGCAGTAAATTAAGGTTAGTCTTCCATGCCATTCAGGAGTTTTATCCCTTTACTATCACAGCTAGAAAAGGACAATATTTTATATGTCGTTTTTAATTGCACAGGACTGCTGAAATAAAAAAATAAAAAAAAACTGCTAAAAATTATTTTAAAAAAAGTGTTTTCCAGGAATATTGGTTTTAACACAAATTCTTCTTTCTGATGGAAGTGTCCCTTTAATACATTTCACCCATTATGTTATAAGAAGCATCAACAGAAATTGTAATATCCATGAATGAACTGTAGGAGGAGACATGGTTACAGCGGACAATGAGGGAATGCATGAGGTCATCCTATTGTGGGAAAAAGGGGCATTCATGAAGTAGCTGGCGGTGAAGACAACATCCATGTCATGGTCTCAGCAGGTGGCTATGGTATCACCATATACCCGGGGATGGTCATTCATGTGACACTACACTACGACACGACGAAGATGGAAGTAATGTATCACAATGACATCTACACTTTGGAAACTTTTACTTTCCTTAGAAGATTCTTGCAGATTTTTTTTTCTCCCTGTAAGAAAATAACTCTTCACATTTCAGTGTATATATCAATATGGACCTGAACCAACCTCCTAATACCGCACTGCTTCTCACTGCACCTTGTGCCTCATGTCCAGTGACACATAGGCAGGCTGAGGCGATAATGTCATTGCATTGGTCCTGCATACATTACCAACATATCAGTGCTGCTTCATATCTCGATGCACGTTTGCATATTGTGGGTTGCAGAAGTCTTCCAACCCCTTGAACTGTTCCTCATTTTTAAACATTATAGCCACAAACTTCAATATACTTTAGTGACGTTTTATGTGATAGAAAATCATACGCGCTTCACCAACTTTTTGCAAACTGAAAAACTGAAAGTGCAGCATGCGTATCTATTCAGCCCCAGGGGCGTAACTAGAGAAGCCTGGGCCCCATAGCAAATTTTTCTTTTCGATGGGAAAATTGATCCCTCCCCCCCCGCCAACCCTTCCCCCAAACACAGTTAATTATTAGTCATGCAGTTACTAGATAATACAGGGAACACATATCTCACCATACATATCACCATCATACGGCTACCAAATAAATCCACTATACCAAGACCAACATTACCAATAACGCTACTACATAAGGACCTGATTATACTGTCAGAACATGACCACAAATCACCACAACTAAGTGACTGAATAATACCATTACACTAGTACTGAATAAAGATCAATATACAACGACTAATATAGAGCGGTGGATACCAATGTACACAGGCTCTGCAGATTGTATGTTACCACCATACAGTGACCATATAGTAGTAGATATCAGTGTACACAGGCTCTGCAGACTGTATGTTACCACCATAAAGTGACCATACAGTGGTAGACACCAGTATACACAGGATCTGCAGACTGTATATTACATCAATACAGTGACCATATTGTAGTAGTTACCAGTATACACAGGCTCTGCAGACTGTATATTATATCCATACAGTGACCACATAGTGGTAGATACCAGTGTATATAGGCTCTGCATAGTATATATTACCTGCATACAATGACCATATAACGGTAGATACCAGTGTACACAGGCTCTTCAGGCCGTATATGACCTCCATACCATGATCATATAGTGGTAGAAACCAGTGTACACAAGCTCTGCAGACTGTATATTACCTCCATACAGTGGCCATATAGTGGCAGATACCAGTACACACAGGCTCTGCAGACTGTATATTACCTCCATATAGTGGTAGAAACCAGTGTACACAGGCTCTGCAGATTATATACTACCACCATACAACACCTATATAGTGGTAGAAACCAGTGTACACAGGCTCTGCAGACTTTATATTACCTTCATACCGTGACCATATAGTGGTAGATAACAGTTGTACACAGTTAGGCCCCAGGTAGGTAGCTAGGTAGGTAGGCCCAAGGTATATAGTTGGTAGGCCCCAGGTAGGTAGGTCGTAGTTATGTAGGTGTATAGGCACCAGGTGGGCCTCATTTATGTAGGTGGGATCCAGTTAGGTAGGTTGTTGGTGGACTCCAGTTATGTAGGTGAGCACCAGGTAGGTAGGTTGTAGATGAGCCCCAGGTAGGTAGGTGCTAGATATGGCTCAAGTTAGGTAGGTGCTAATTATGGTCTCAGTTAGGTAGGCTGCAGGTATGGCCCCATTTAGGTAGGTGATATGTGGGTCCCATAAATTAAAGAACAGAAAAAAACTCAACTTTCTTCACGTTCAATGGATGTGGTGACAGGCAGGCCAGCTTCTCCTTGTGAAGCCCGGCAAAGGCGGCACGATGATGTGACTTCAGCGCTCCAACTATGTCAGAACTAGAGGCCCAAGGCTTTATGCCTACCAGGCTAAATAGCTGATCAGAGCACCTGTGGTACCGGAAATACGACAACGATTTTTTGTGCAAACCCGACGGTGTTGGAACAAGGCTGTGTACAGGTAGGCTCTCCTTCTCGGGGCTGTCACTTTAGGTGGACAGCCATGTTTTGGTAGGTTAGCATTTGTGCCATACTCCTTTCATTTATGGATGATGGATTTAACAGTGCTCCGCGAGATGTTCAGAGACTGGGCTATTTTTCCCCCTAAAACCGAACCCTGCAATACACTTTGCCACAACTTTATCACTGAGCTGTTTTGTGTTTTCCTTTTTTTTCATTATGCTGTTTGTTCACTAATGTTCTCTATCAAACCTTTGAGGCCTTCACAAAACAACTGGCGTTATACTGAGAATAAATTACATACCGATGCGAGTGCATTATTATTCATTGTGTGTCTGCACAGTTATTGAATATTTGACTGCACTGTTACTGGGTTGTATTGTGTATTGGCTGCACTGTTACTGGTTGTTTGGCTGCATTGTTGGGTTTGTGGCTCCACTGCTATTGGGTATGTGGCTGCACTATTGTTGGATGTTTGGTTGCAGTGTTATTGGGCATTTGGCTGCATTGATATTGGATATGTGTCTGCACTGTTATAGAGCTAGAGGCTGAAAAGTGCCTGCATGCCGCCGAGCTTGTCATTCAATAGGAACCTTCACTTTTTAGAATTCTGTTCTGGTCATTGTTACAACGGTGTTTAGGTTGTTACGTTTTTTTTAACCCCTTAAAAATGTCGCGAGTTTTGGCTGTATGCATTACCACATCCAGACAGCCAGTACGTTTCATTTTTCCAGCCAGATGGGAAAAGTTCAGTTCAGCAACTAACAGGTGATGGTACAGTTCTGACAACCCTATCCAGGCACCCTAGCCGGCCTTCCAGGCCCTTCAACAGCCCAGCAACCATTAGTTTGCCTTGGACTGTCTTATAAAAACACCTGTTTTTGCATGTCTCCTGAGCTCCAGACCATGGCTGCATCTCCTCCCTACCATTTTTGGCCATTTATCCATATATATGTGCTCATTTGCTCTTTACATGTGTCTGCAACCATTTCTTTCCATACCCATTCTTCCCTAACTGGTTATCTTTGTGATTATCTATGAATAAGGTTGTCCGATCAACCGAAACGTCAGAAGAATCACATACCACATTACCACGCTTTTACAATTTACTTTGTGTGGAATGTTATACTGTACATTGTAGATTTCACATGTAATGACATTGTAATATGTATACACTTTCTTTGTATGTGACACCTTTTGTGATATAAATGCACTTTTTGAAGCATATTCAAGTAGCGTGTGCTGTGAATCTTTATATTTATTGATCTCTAAATACCTCCCCTCACGCAACCTCCGCTCCTCACAGGACCTTCTCCTCTGCTCTCCTCTTATCACCTCCTCACATAACCGCCTCCAAGACTTCTCTCGTGCTTCCCCCAACACTTTTGGAATCATGCCCCAACACCTCAGACTTCCCCCTCTCTCATCGGTTCAAAGTAACATGAAAACCTACCTCTTCAGGAGCCTATAACCAACATTAACCGTGTTGCACTGCCCCGCCCCCACAAACATGTCTGCCCCTCACCTTCTGTCTCTTCACCCCTTCCCTGTAGATTGTAAGCCCTCGCGGACAGGGACCTCTCTTCCTCTATACCAGTTGTTAATCACTTATTGTCACTTTGTAATTGTTTGACCAATGTTATTTATGTACCCGCCTGAAATGTACAGCGCACTGGAATCAACGGCGCTCCAAAATAAATGATAATAATAATAATAACTTGGGTTGCAATACCCTTTCCACTAGCACCCTTTCATAACCATGTGCTGTTCATTTATAAATATATTAGCCTGTCCTATGTCAGTTTGAATCTAAAATACTTCTACCATGTAGTTGGATGATCCCATGGCACGCTAAGCCATAATAATAATCTTTATTTATATAGCACCAACAAATTCTGCAGCACTTTACAATTTAGAAGGGTATAAGCACAGACAGGAGATATATACATTGCACAATGAAAGCTATTTACAGATGAGACACGAGGTGTGAGGGCCTTGCTCACAAGAGCTTACAATCAATAAGGGTGTATGGGTGAGGCGAAGGGTGAGAAGTGCTAAGTTTACAATGGTCCAGCCTTTTTTCATAAATATGGGGTGGTTTACATAAAAATTGGGTGAACCTGCCACCCTGACAGTACATCTATATACAGATAAGTGCTGTGAGTGCCCTAGTGTAGGGAGTGACAGATGTGTGTGTGATAGTAGGTGTGGGTTAGCAATTAGGGATCTTGGTAGGCCAGACTGAGAAGATGCATTTTCAGGACACTCTTAAAACTATGAAGGCTAGGATTGTGCCTGAAGGTACGGGGTAGAATGTTCCAGAGACCTGGTGCCACACGTGTGAAATCTTGAAGACGGGCATGGGAGGTTCGGATGATTGTGGTCTGTAGTTTGATATCTGCAGCAGAGCGGAGAGAGCGGGTAGGGTGGTAGACAGAGATGAGGGAGGATTTTAGGGGGATGCAGCGCTGTGAACAGCATTATGGGTGAGAGTGATGAGTTTATAATGTATCCTGTACTGGATGGGCAACCAGTGCAGTGACTGACACAGGGTAGAGGCATCAGTATAGCGGCTCGAAAGAAAGATGAGCCTGGCTGCTGCATTCAGGACAGATTGGAGAGGGGAGAGTTTGCAGAGAGGGAGACCGATAAGCAAGGAGTTAAAGTAGTCAAGACAAGAAAGAGTAAGAGTAACAATGAGGGTTTGAGTTGTTTCCACAGTAGGAAAAGGATGGATTCTGGAGATGTTCTTGAGGTGCAGGTGACAGGAGCGGGCAAGGGATTAAATATAGGGAGTGAAGGACAGATCAGAATCTAATATAACCCCAAGACAGGGAGCCTACTGACTAGTTGTTATGGTGGTACCACACACTGAGACAGAAATAGCAGGGTGAGGTCGGTTAGTAGATGGTGCAAAATTAAGAAGTTCAGTTTTATTGAGGTTTAGTTTGAGATAGAGAGAGGACATGATGTCAGAGACAGCGGACAGACAGTCACTGGTGTTTTGTAGCAGGGCAGGAGGTGATGTCTTGGGAAGAGGTGTATAATTGGGTATCATCAGATGGTACTGGAAGCCAAATCTGCTGGTTTGGCCAATGGGGGGCTGTTTAGATTGAGGAGAGGACCTGGAACTGATCCCTGAGGAACCCCAACAGTGAGAGTAAGAGGAGAGGAGGTAGAACCTGAAAATGAAACACTGAAGGAGCAATCAGAGAGGTAGGAAGAGAACCAAGAGAGAACGGTGTTCTTGATGCCAATGGCACGGAGAATGCTGAGGAGAAGGTGGTGATCAACAGTGTCAAATGCTGCAGAGAGATCCAGAAGAACCAACAACGAGTATTTTCCCTGAGATTTAGCAGTGAGAAGATTATTAGGGACTTTAGCAAGAGCAGTTTTTGTGGAGTGTAAAATGCAGAAACCTGATTGTAGAGGATCGAGAAGAAAATTATCAGAGAGATAGCGGATTAAGCGAGAGTAGACGAAGTGTACCAGGAGCTTAGAGATGAAGGGCAGGTTAGAGACTGGTCGGTAATTGGCACCCCAGGATGAGTCCAGAGAGGGCTTTTTTAGTAAAGGGGTTATGATGGCATGTTTAAACGAAGATGGAAAGATCCCAGAAGAGAGAGAGAGGTTGAAGATTGCAGTAAGGTGATAGAGGACAGCTGGAGAAGTGGACTGGACAAGGTGGGAGGGAATGGGGTCACTAGAGCAGGTGGTGGGGAGAGCAGACAAGAGAAGCCTTCTTCCTCTGTCGTTGGGTCAAGGTCTGAGAGCAGAATAGAGAACGTGTGGGACAGGATGGGTATTACTTGAGGATTGAGATGCAATGTTAAGCCATTCATATGTGGACAAATAGAAGGGGACTTGACCCCGAATTGGTTATACTGTAGAGGACACTGTGGCCCGCATTCCTCGACTGAGGTATAAAGGTTGAGAGGGAAAGATGCCATGCCACCCACTCACCGGTGTGGCGGAGAGTAGCTCCTGCTACACTCACAGTCAGCACGCACATTGAATCGCTGCACAAGAATATAGTGCGTTATGTAGGCGGTAAGAGATGGTGGTGGGATGAAGTCATCTCATCTGAACTCACTCCACTGTACCCTGTACTCAGCATTGTAGCTAATGGATTTTTATAACTATAGATTGTAGTCATCCTGGGACAAGAACTCTGGTTTTAAGAAGATGCACTTTCTATCACAGTCACTATGCTGGGTTGGGGTATCTACTAGCGTATATATAGATAACACAGAATCCCCAATTCACAACAGGTGATTGTCACAACTCACCTGCTTCTCATTGCACAATGATCTCTACACAGAGCATGCCCACAACATTCTTTGGTAGTAGTCAATGAGTCATCTCCAGATTACAGATTGGTGTGGTCTATGTGGCAGGTATAAAGCAAATCTCTAAACTGCTTTTAATAGAGCAAAGATGCAGATCAGGTGAAATAAAAAAATATATGTAATATTTGGATAATATTCGATGTAATATTCATATAAGCCTTTTACCATAAATAATGGAGAATGGCGGAGATAAGAAAAGTACAGAACAGCGCTCCATCAACACACAATATGTATTGGTTCCAGGATGACCATTGTATGTTAAAACCATAACTCTATGGGAAATTGATAACTGATCCCAATGCCCCAAAATGTTACTCCAAAATAATAAAAAAGTATTGATTTTATCAGTAGTATACATATATAGGCACTGAAAGAATAGATAGAATCAGTGTGTGTATGAAGAACAATAGCGCAAGAGTTTGACCCACAACCAGTATGTCTGCAAAATTTACCTACCTTGCAACATCTCTCTCATCTGCTGGTGCCTAGACACATCAGAGGCTCTTAGGGGTCACTGTAGTTTGTATTTGCTCGTAAAAGGCTAGCTTGGCTACGGACCATAGGTGTAACTTTAGGGGTGTACGGGGGGGACTGGTCCCCCCCACTTTTTTCTGGGTGGGGGACAGTCCCCCCCACTTTTTAGCCACTTCAATAAAAAATAATCCATATGAAAGCATTAGAAAATGGTAAGTGGGGGGAGCAGAGCCCAGAGGAGGAAGAAGTTAAACCCCTTTGCCTCCTATATTTCTGTGCATCTTGGGTGACAGACTAGGTGGGAGTCTCAAGTGTCATGCAGAGTGAAAGCAGCGCTGATTGGTAGAGCAGAGTCAGCAGGGGGTGCTTCACCAATGAGAACGCTGCTCACAGTCCAGCACACTATGTATCTGGGGCTGTATCTTTCCCTCCCTTTGTATACCACTTCCCCTATGCTCAGCCCTCATCAGAGAAGAAGGGTAGCTCTTGCCAAATGCTAACTACACCAGACTACAGGAGACAGGTAAGGAGGGGACAAGGGGCATTAGGCGTTGTGGTGTATGTACTGTATATGTAGATGTTTATAAACTGTACAGCCATGTGTCAGCCATGTCACTTCTTCCCTGCACTTACGTGCCGTGGAAAATGAAAGTGAATGGCTGACCCCACAGCATTTTAAGAGTGTGCACTGGCAGCACTATACTTCTAAAACACCCGGCATATAGCAGAGCGCCACAGTACGCCCCATATCTGCAGTGTGAAACATACCATAAGGTACATTCATGCAAATTATATGAATGCTGATTCTTGGGTGGATTCAGTGCTGGATCTGCCTCAAACCACGTCCAATCCGGCAGGAAACAGATTTACATTATAACCCTACATAAAATTTGTGTTGTGGGTTTTGATGACACTGAATTTACTTGAGTTATTTTCAGCGTGAAAATGTCAGCGCCTACCAGAATCTTCGAGGCATTTTCCGCAGTAACAAAACTAAAGGATAGGAGGCAGAAATCTTCCTCGGCAGTCTGGGCCCTTTGCTCATCGGAATTCTGCGTTTGTAAGCGCCAAATTCCAACAAGCAAAAAGACACTGCCAGTGCTAATAACCCTCATGTGAAAACACCCTAAGTGTGTAGTGTCTCTGTGTTCTATATATTATATCACACACAAACCGCCTTT